>CAJYDB010000009.1:0-299628 GCA_913698455.1 Degeeriella rufa
AATACTTCAAGATTTGGCAAGCCAAATTTCGGGATTCGTATTTGCTCACGTAGTTTATCTACGCTTGTGCAGACTCACCGCTTATTTGACTTACCAACTTTTGAAGTATTTGCGGTATATATACTGCTAATAAATGAAGAGTTGATAGACAATAGTATCAATTTGGAACATTGGCTAGTTGTCTTTGTAACAATAGTATCTGACATTTTTTTAAAACTGTCCGGTATTGTAGAATAAATCACGGGATGACAGGGGAGAGAATGATCCACGCTTGCAATGCCTCTTCACAATGATGATTTCTTTATTTCAAATTAGACCAGATGCGGTTTTTGGCAATATAGAAGAATATAGTAAACGCTACTAAAAACATCATAACTTTAAGCCCCATAGATTTACGATGTTCCATTTCCGGCTCAGCCGCCCATTGTAAGAATACTGTAACATCGTGGCTCATTTGCTCAACACTTGCGTTAGTGTCGTCCATATAAGTTACCTGCCCATCTATTAGAGGTGGGGGCATTGCTATCTGACCGCCTGGAAAATACGGATTATAGTGAGCACCATTCATTAGCTTGAAACCTGTAGGTGGCTCAGCATAACCGGTAAGTAGTGAATATACATAATTCGCTCCATCATGACGAGCTTTTATTATTAAAGATAAATCAGGCGGATGAGCACCATTATTAGCTGCTCTTGCTGCCAGCTCATTTGGATAAGGCGATACAAAACGATCAGATGGAAGTGCCGGGCGATCAAACATCTCACCATCATCATTCGGACCATCCTTTACTGTATAATTTTTAGCAATTTCTTTGATCTCTTCTTCAGAAAAGCCAATATCCTTAAGATTACGATAATATAGATTGCTTAAGCTGTGGCAAACGCTACATACTTCTTTATAGACCTGAAAACCTCTTTGTGCGGCTTCACGATCAACACTGCCACGCAAACCTTCAAAGTGCCATTTCATTTTTTTAGGATGTAACGCTTCCTCATTAGCTAAGCTTAAAGCAGAGGTTAATATTATGATGATATAAATGAATAGTTTAGTTTTCATAGTGTTTTATTTATAGTTATACGTCATGTCATTACGAGGAGATGCAGGCGTTGTTGTATGACTCTCTGTCATCCCGTGGACAAGCCACGGGATGACATCGAACGCGTTTTTCGATCCATGAAACAACACCGGCTTAGCCACGAGGTCTTGTGCTATAAGTTGTGTGATCCCGCGGTCAAGCCGCGGGATGACATTAAAGGTTACTGGATTGCCACGTCGATGCTATGCATCTCCTCGCAATGACGTTTTCCAATTTCCTGAGATTGCCACGCTTCTTACAGTTGCTCGCAATGACAATTATCTGACCTCTTTCATAACTCTACAACTCTTCCGGTAGTGGTAGTGGTTTCTCATATTTACTTATCAATGGCAAGGTCACTAGAAAATGAAAGAAGTAATAACAAGCAGCAAAACGGCTAATGGTAATATACGGCTCTTCTGCCGGTTGCCCGCCCAAATAACCAAGTAATAAGCAATCTGACATAAATATCCAAAAAGCAATACGATATATTGGTCTATAGTTGGCACTTCTTACCTTTGAAGTATCTAGCCAAGGTAATAAGAATAACACAAATATACTGCCAAACATTAATAGCACGCCACCAAGCTTGGACGGCACAGCACGCAATATCGCATAAAATGGTAAAAAATACCATTCAGGTACAATATGAGCAGGTGTAACTAGCGGGTTTGCAGGTATATAATTATCTGGATGACCTAAATAATTTGGCTCATAAAAAATAAAATAGGTAAATATTATGAAATAAACCCCGAAACCAACAAAATCCTTAATCGTATAATAAGGATGAAATGGAATCGTATCTTTAGGACCTTTAACATCAATACCTTTCGGATTATTTGAGCCATGTTGATGCAAGGCTACTAAATGCAGCATTACAAGAGCAACGATAACAAAAGGCAATAAATAATGTAGCGAAAAGAATCTGTTTAATGTTGGGTTATCTACTGAAAATCCACCCCATAACCATGTAACTATAGACTTGCCTACAAGCGGAATAGCTGAAAATAAATTAGTAATAACTGTTGCACCCCAATAGCTCATTTGCCCCCAAGGTAGTACATAACCCATAAAAGCCGTTGCCATCATGGTTAGGAAAATGATTATACCGATATGCCACAGTAATTCCCTTGGTGCTTTGTACGAGCCATAATATAGTCCTCTTGCTATATGTAAATATACGGCTGCAAAAAACATTGAGGCACCAACAGCATGAATATAACGCAGTAACCAGCCATAATTAACGTTACGCATGATTTTCTCAACGCTATCAAAAGCATGATCAACATGCGGCGTATAATGCATAGCAAGTATAATACCGGTAATTATCTGAATTACTAACGCAATGCCAGCAATAGAGCCTAGATTCCACAAATAACTAAGGTTTTTTGGGGTTTGATAATGGCTAAAATGCTTTAGGAAAGAGAAAACCGGAAGACGGTAATCTATCCACTCTATAATAGTATTATTCTTTCCAGTTTTTGGGGTAATGTTGTCGCTCATAGGTAATTACCCGATTCTAATTTTTTTGTCGCTAATAAAAGTGTAGGGCGGTACTGCTAAATTTAAAGGTGCAGGACCTCTTCTTACTCTACCTGATGAATCATATTGTGAACCATGGCACGGGCAGAACCAGCCGTCATAATCACCTTGATTTGCAAGGGGTACGCAACCTAAATGTGTACAGATACCAATTGTTACTAACCAATTATCATGCCCAACTTTTACACGATCTTGATCTTCTTCAGGATCAATAAGCTCTGACATTTTTACAGCTCGTGCTTCAGCAATTTTATCTGGAGTACGATTAGTAATGAATACCGGTTTTCCTTGCCATTTAACTGTAACTGTTTGACCTACAGCAATATTTGATAAATCAACTTCAATTGATGATAAGGCAAGAACGTCGGCTGAAGGGTTTAAAGAATCAATAAGAGGCCAAAGCGTACATGTAGCTCCAACTGCTGCAACGCTACTAGCTGTTAAGACCATGAAATCACGACGTGAGGTTTTAGAGCAATCCTCAAACTCTACTTTGTTATCGTTATTAGTATCTTCAGTATCTGACATATTTAATTTGTATTTGTATTATTACCATTATCATAAGGATTTACTATTGGGGTACGCGGTTCGGGAACAGTACCATCACCCTCGCCACCATCTTCAGGCTTGTTAATAAGCCTTTCTACACCTTGCTGTAATTCTTGCTCTCCTGTACCTTCTTTAACTTCATATTTTCCTGGATCACCTAAACAATTCCAAAAGTTAACTAAATTATCCCAATTAGGACCAAGTTTTACAGTACAATTTTGAGCAATAGCTTTGCTAGTATCTAATATCTCAACTGTTGTTCTGCCAAAATAGTCTATAAAGCCGATTTTCTCAAGCCCTTTTACTACATAAAATAATACTATTAATGATGCAACAGCTATCATTATATACCATTTAGTAATAATGCCCCATAAGAAAACGCCCATAGGGTTAGCTGCAATTAACCTTCGTAAAGCTTGCCACATATTATTTTCTCAAAAAAATTTATTATCTTATCTTATACTATTCTGCTAGTAAAAATAAAGAAAATAATCATGTTATGCTGTAAATATTTCTGATTAAATATGAACTTAAGACAAATGAAATAGGTAAAATTACTAAATTAATACCTATCATAATGAAAATTAATTGTAAATTATTGTCTTGTAGTACTAACCCTGTCATTATAATGCTGGGAATTAGCAAAGGCATAATAAATATGCCGATAAAATTAGCATTAACCCTAAAATAACTTTGCATGCTACCCGATAATACTACCAAACTGCTTGTTAAAATTATTACAAGCCAGACGCTGAAAAAGAAAAATATTATTTCTAGCAAGGTTTGGCTGAACAAAATATAGATAATAGGTAATGTTAAAATTATCCCTATCGTACTACTTGTAAATATCGCAAAAAATTTAGCCAGCACTATTTTAGTTGGATTAACCATAGATAACATTAATTCCAAGCTTCCATCTTCTAAATCTGACTTAAATATAATAGAAGAAAAACTAATTAATGAAATTAATAAACAAATTACCGAAAAAATTAAGCCGAATTTCTTAATATCTTCATGGCTGTTAATTAAAGTAGTGCTAATAATACAAAATAGAAAAAATATCATCAGATATTTAATCATATTATTGATACGATTCTGCACTATAAATTCACGTTTAATTAGTAAAAACAAGCTATTCACAATAGTTAAATGAGTTGTAAATTGAATACATAATAGCTGCAACTGTTAAGCCTATGCCTATCTCTACAGCAAATATTCCTATATGTTGAGCAGTTAGACTATCGTTAACATAGTTTGCTAGAGAATAATAGTTTAAGTAATTATCATTAAAAAATAGCGATATCACACCGGTAAATCCGTATATCATAACACCTAAAGCAGCAATAATTATTAGCGTATTTACTGCAAAATATCGATTTAATTTTTGGCTACCATGTACTAGATCATAAGCAATAAGAGAGGAGGCAAATATAACGCCAGCTTGGAAACCACCACCAGGTGATGCTTCCCCATTAAGCTGAATATATAAGCTATATAGGATTATATAAGGTACTATAAAAATAGAGATGTTTTTTATTATTTTTGTCATTCCATGGGCTTGCTGACATTGTTGTATGGTTTTTATGTCATTCCCGCGTAGATCGTTTTCCCCTGTCGCCCCGTGGCTTGTCCACGGGGTCCAGTTAAAAACTAGCAGCACAGAAATTCCAGCAATTAAAATTACACTAGTTTCGCCTAAGGTATCATATCCTCTATAGCTAGCTAAAATGGCTGCTACAAAAGATGGTGTTCCAATATCTTTACTAGTATTTTCTACATAATATTTAGTTAGATGTGTGTGGAGCAGGGCATGTTTATCACCATAATCTGGCAGTTCAAACCCCATGCAAGTAAGAGTTACTACAAATAATAAACATATTAAGCTTGCCGAAATAATTCTAGTTCTTTGGATTATTTTTACATTAGAGGGTAATTTTCGTAATAAATTTAGATATACGCAGGTTGATAGACACGCTCCAAGAGCTGCTTCAGTCATTGCAACATCCGGTGCATCCATTAGTAAATAAGGTACACCAATTAATAAGCTAAATGCTGAGCTATATATTACTGCTTCCAATAAATCTTTAGCAATAATGATTTTAATTGATATTATAACCAGTAAAAAAACAATAAAATTAAGTAAGTAATTACTGAGATCAAAATTTAAAAGCATAAATATTTTCTTATTTTTTCTTAGCTTCTTGTTTTTGTAAAAATGACCTTGAAAGTAGTGACCCTTTACCAAGAGCGTGAGTTGCTACCGGATTTAATAAGAAAATTAATATAGCAGCTAGAAGTATCTTAAAACAACTAAAAAGATTTCCTGCAAGGCATGCAAAACCTATTAAGCAAATCGGTACTCCAAAGCTTTCAATAACACTTGCAGCGTGCAATTTTGTATAAAAATCAGGGAAACGAAAAAAACCAATAATACCTGAAAATATAGCAAACAGCCCAATAATTACTAATAATATTCCAATGTAAGATAATATCATATTTTTATTTTAAATAGGAGAAAGCAGCATTGTTATGTAGATTGAAAAGCATATTATATCGTTCTTGCTTAAGGCTTGCTTACGTGGATACCAAATCGTCATTGCGAATGAGCGAAGCTTTATTGCAATCTCAGGAAATAATGATGAGATTGCTTCGTCAAAACTTATAGTTTTTCCTCGCAATGACGGAGCTTTTTTAATAACTGTCCGGTACTATATAATAAATCACGGGATGACAGAGGAAAATGATCCACACAACAAAGCCTTTGCGAAAATAACGTATTAGTCATCATAACACAGTCAGAAAACTATTTCTCTCTGAATGCCTTAAATGCTGTATCAATTACAGGATCAAGAAGATATCTAAGCAATGTTCTAGTTCCAGTAACGATCTGTACTTCGGCTTGCATACCAGGATGTAATTCTAGATTTTTTATTTTGGCAATTCTGTTGAATTCATCCATATCAATCTCTACTCTAGCAATATAGTAATTATCTTGCTGCCCGGGATGCTGTCTTTCATCTTGAACAATATCCGGTGATACACTGACCACTTTACCGGTAAATGTTGGAGTAGTACGTGATTTAAAAGCACTAAAGCGTATTTTTGCAACTAGTCCTTCATGCACTGAATCTATATTTTTTTGTGGTACCTTTGCTTCTATAATTAGTGGATCGTTAGTAGGTGAAATCTCCATAATAGGTTGTCCGGTACCTATATAACCACCAATTGTATGATATTTTAGATTATTAATTATACCATCAACAGGTGATTTGATTACTATCCGATTAAGTGCATCAGTTAAAGAGTTATATTTTTCTTTAAGAGAAGCTGTTTGTACTTGTGCATCACGAAGCTCTGTTAAAGTCTTTTCAGTATATTTATTTTGTAGGTTTATAATGCTAATTTGAGATTCAGTAATAGCGTGGTGTGTTCCTGCTATTTCCGTATCAGTCGTTGCAACGTCACTTTTTGCACTAGCAACTCTTGCTTCTTGTTCTAACAAGTCCTTTTTTTGCACAAAGCCTTTATTTTGTAGAGTTCTTAAAGCCTTTAAACGTTCTTGGTAAATTTCGGCTGTTTTAGTTGCAGCTACTTTTCGTGCCTCCAAGCCTTCAATCTTCTTTTCAAGCTGAGAAATACGTTGCTGTAAAGCATCTTTTTCTGAATTATATACTTCTTTTTTTGATCTAAATAAATTTTCTTGAGTGTGTATTATCTTAGCGACTTCCGGTAAATTAATATCTTGCATTAAAAAATCAGAAAATTCGATTTGCTCTAGATTATCAAGCTCAGCCATTAAACGATTTTCAGTAGCCAGAGCAGTACGATATTGACCTAAAGTGCTCTCATGCTCGCTTTTTATTCGTGTTTCTTCAAGTTCTATTAGCTTATCACCTGCTTTAACTTTATCACCTTGTCTCACATAAATAGCTTTGATTATTCCACCTTCATTGTGCTGGATTGTCTTTTTATTAGTGCTTGGCATTAATATTCCAACTGCTACAGCCCCACTATCAAGCGGTGCAACAGCCATCCAAACACCACCGATTAATACTAAGAAAATAATAACATAAATACCAAAAAGTATAGGTGATCTTGCAGCTTGTGCGATATTATTACGATCTTTATCAGTTTTTTTAGTAGTAAAATTAACAAATCTATCAAGTTTAAGCAGTAAAAATTCTATTACTTGTGAAGTCTTTTTTAATGTGCTATTTATTAAAGCTTTACGTTTAGAGCTTTGACCTTTAAGGCTTAGTGAATTTTCTCTCAAGGACAGTAATTGCTTTAACTGTTCCGGCGTAATTTGAGGTTTATTGTTTTTTAAGTCCTGCATAATATTCAATCATTCATTATTATTTTTTGTCATTGTGAGGAGCATAGCGACACGTGGCAACCTCATTAAGATAAACTCCTGAGATTGCGTATGTACAAAATTTACATTTTTCCTTGCAATGACGATTTTGCACTATTTGTTATTAATATGAATTGTGCCGCCTTTTAAAGTTTTAAAGTGGTTTTGAATTTCATCCGGCGTTCCATGAACTGCAACAGCACCATCCTGTAATATTAAGATCTTATCAACAACTGATAATACAGAAGGTCTATGTGAAATTACAACGACTGATATTCCTTTTAGTTTTGCTTGCTTTAAAGCATTCGCAAGTGCTACTTCCCCAGATTCATCTAAATTAGCATTAGGCTCGTCTAAAATTACTAGCTTTGGATCACCATAAAATGCTCTAGCAAGTCCTATACGTTGCCTTTGTCCTCCTGATAAATTAGAGCCGGCAGGACCTATATCTGAATCATAACCGTCAGGAAATCTTAATATCATTTCGTGAGCACCAGCTAGTTTAGCTGCTTCAATAACTTTTTGTGGATTAGCATTGTCTTCCATTCTAGCAATATTTTGCTTGATGCTACCACTGAAAAGCTCTATTCCTTGAGGCAAATAACCGACATGTCTGCCAAAATCTTCTCTATTCCAACGATAAATTTCAGCCTCATCTAAACGTACCGAGCCTGAGGATTCTTTCCATACCCCAACTATGATTTTGGCTAAAGTTGATTTTCCGGTTGCTGATGGTCCGATAATTGCTAAAATTTCACCTGGTTGCACCGCAAAACTAACGCCTTTTAAAATATATTTTGGTGTGGGTGGTTGCGGCATATGTTTTGGAATAGGGTGAGCATAATAAATATTTTCTACATTTAAATGTCCTTTGACGTTTGGAATTGGCATTGCTTCATCACGAGAAGCATAAGTATTAAATAAATTATTGATATTTTTGAATGATTTAATAGCTCCACTCATGCTTTTCCATAACTCAATAGCGTTATCAAAAGGAGCAAGTGCTCTACCAACTATAATAGAGCTCATAATCATATTACCAGGTGTCATTGATGCTCCATGAGTTTCTACAACAAGATAAGCACCAACGCCAGTAACTGCCATTTGCATTATGTTACGGATAAACCTTGAAAAGTTAGAAATAACGCCATTACGATAGCTAGCGGTTGATTGTTTATCAAGTGCTGCTAAGTTAAATTTATGCCAGTTTTTTGTAACATTTTTCATCATCCCCATTGCTTCGACTACTTCGGCATTTCTATTAGCAATATCGGCTTGCGTCATACCTTTAATCGAGAATTCTGTAGCTTCACCTAAGGTTTTGTTAGTAGCAGCTGCATTAAAGAAAGCTGTTGAAACAATGAGTATAGTACCGAAAATTGTAATAAAACCGATATAAGGATGTATTGAGAAAATAACAGCAATATATATGATACTCCAAGGTGCATCAAATAAGGTATTAATTCCAGTACTTGTTAGGAATGTTTTAACAGATTGAAAATCACGTAATAGCTGGCTAGAACCCATATTTACACGTGTTGCTGCCGCTGAAATCGAAGAGGCAAAAATAACCGGTGCCACTGTTCTATCAAGCCATTCTCCCACTTTTATAAGAGTAAAAGAACGAGCAATTTGCAGTAACCCGTAAACAAAGTAAATGTAAGCAATTATTATCGATAAATATAACAATGTGTATAAATTACCACTACCAAGCACCCTATCTAAAACTTGTAGTGAATAAAGGGGGGTAATTAACATTAATAAATTAATTACAAAGGCAAACCAAAAAACTATCCAGAAAGCTGTTCGGCACTCTCCAAGTGCTATCATCAAAGGATTTTTTTTATTTAAGGCAGTGTTTTTATTATCCATATTAATTATTTTATAAATAAGTTTTAATTAATTCTTCAGCAATTTGAACGCTATTTAAAGCAGCTCCTTTACGTAAATTATCGCATGTAATCCATAAATTTATGGCGTTCTCCTTACTTGCATCATCCCTAATGCGTGAGACATATACAGCGTCTTCGCCTACTACTTCAGTAGGTGAGATATATGCTAAATCTTTAGTTTGTGAAATCGTAATAACCCCGTCAGCATCTTCTAGTATTTCCTCAACTTCTTTAGCATCCACTTTACTACTAAATTCTATATTAACGGATATAGAATGACCAACAAATACAGGTGCTCGTACAGAAGTTACGCTAACTTTAAGATGATAACCAATAATTTTCTGTAGCTCTAAAGCAATTTTTGACTCTTCGCTTGTATAACCATCTTTATTTAAATCACCTATGTGAGGAAATAAATTGAATGCAATTTGTTTTGGAAATATGTTGGGGCTTTTTTCTTCAAAGATATACTTAGATTTTGTTTGATCATAAAGTTCATCCATTCCTGCTTTACCTGCTCCGGATACTGATTGATAAGTAGATATTACAACTCTTTTTATACTTATTTCATTATCTAGTGGTTTAAGTACAACTGCAAGAGGTATCGCAATGCAGTTAGGATTCGATATAATATTTTTAGTGGCAAAGTCTTTAAGTGTTGATAAATTAGCCTCAGGTACAATTAAAGGTATATCTTCACTTAGCCTAAAAAAAGACGATTTATCAATAACCACACAATTTTTAGCAATAGCAATTGGTATAAACTTTTTTGATACTTCCGAACCTGCTGAAAAAAATGCAATATCTATTTCCTCAAAATCTAGATCATCTAAGCTACTTATTTGTAATACTTGCTCGCCAAAACTAACTTTTTTTCCGATAGAATTATTTGAAGCAACAGCATAAATTTTGTTAATAGGAAAATTGCGTTCTGCTAGAATATTTAAGGTTTCACGACCAACATTTCCGGTAGCACCGATAACAGCAATATTATATTTCTTGGTCATTTTTATTTAATTAATCCAATAAGTTTTTCACCACCAATAATATGAAAATGGAAATGAAAAATAGTTTGTCCGGACTTCTCGCCTTTATTGGTGATTAAGCGATATCCGTCTTTGTCTAGTCCTGCTTTATTTGCTATATCAGAAACCTTAGCAAAAAAATGCTTTATTTCTTCTACTGAAGCTTTAGAAATAAAATCGGCGTAATCGATATATTCCTTTTTAGGTATAACAATAATATGTACTGGTGCAACAGGTGCTATATCTTTAAATGCTAAAACCTGCTCGTCTTCATAAATTACTTCTGCCGGTAAATTTTTATTGATAATCCTTGCAAAAATATTTTCTTTATTGTACATAATTATTACGCTCCAAAAATTTTAATTCAGCCTCTACTTGCGAACTTGCAACTACTATATCTTTAAGGGTATAATCATTTCTTTTTAAGTGATTTTCTCTAATATCAGCAGCAAAAAAACCGAATATTAACATGATCATTAGCTTTAATGCAAGTGTTAACTCATATATATTAATTGCCATTGCTACTATATTAAGTGCTACAGCTATAATAACAGGTAACCACATTTTATGGTATAATGCCCAAAATACACTTAAAAAAGCGGCTGTCCATGAAAAACTTTCTTTAATGACAGTAAAATTATTATTTTTTTGTGCAGGGTTAATGTATATTGCGTATATATTCATTATTTAAACCTTGAAAATTCATAGGGAAATGATTAATTATAACTAGATTACTCAAGTAATAATTAACATTATTTAATTATTGTAAATAATGAATATATACTTAATAAACAAATTAATATCAATAAATTTTACATTATGTCAGATAATTTAGCCTTACATGGCACTACAATACTTTGTTTAAAAAAGAACGAAGAAATAATTATAGCAGCAGATGGACAAGTTTCACACGGCAATACAGTATTAAAATCTACTGCTCGAAAATTACGAACTATAGCAAATAATAAAATTATTGCAGGTTTTGCTGGTTCTACTGCTGACGGACTTGCTTTATTTGAAAAGTTAGAAGTAAAAATAGAGCAACATAAGCATAATTTGCTTAGAAGTGCGGTTGAGCTTGCAAAAGATTGGCGTAGCGACAAATATTTACGTCGTTTAGAAGCAATGATGATTGTTGCTGACCGCAATCATATACTAATTTTAACTGGTAACGGTGATGTTGTTGAGCCAGAGAATAATGTTGCAGCAATAGGCTCAGGCGGTCTATTCGCCTTATCCGCAGCACGTGCTTTAATGTCTTACGATAATCCTCTCACTGCTGAAGAAGTTGCTGTAAAATCTATGAATATAGCAGCAGATCTTTGTGTATTTTCTAATCATAATATTATAACGGAAAAAGTTGTATGAAATCTACTAAAACTACTAATACTAATAAAAAAGACCCTATGGAGCTTACACCTTCTCAAATAGTTAACGAGCTTAACAGATTTATCGTAGGTCAAGAAAAGGCTAAAAAAGCTGTTGCTATTGCCCTTAGAAATCGTGGTCGTCGTAAAAGAGTAGAGGGAAATCTACGTAATGAAATAGTACCAAAAAATATCTTAATGATAGGTTCAACGGGAGTTGGTAAAACAGAAATTGCAAGAAGACTTGCTAAACTTACTAATTCTCCTTTTTATAAAATAGAAGCAACAAAATTCACCGAGGTTGGCTATGTAGGGCGTGACGTAGAATCAATAATTCGTGATTTAGTAGAAATAGCTGTTAATACTCAAAAAACGATAGCTAAAACGGAAGTAGATATTAATGCACGTGAGAAAGCAATCGAGAGAGTGCTAGATAGTTTAGTAGGTAAGACTTCAAGTAGTGAGACAAGAGAAAAGTTTCAAGAAAAAATCTTAAGTGGTGAGCTTGATAATACAGAAATTGAAATTAGTGTAGCTGATACAGCTCCTGTAGGCGGAGGTAGCTTTGAAATACCTGGCATGCCTGGAGCATCTATGGGAGTGCTTAATCTTGCTGATATGATAGGAAGAGCTTTTGGAACGACTAAAACTAAAACAAAGAAAATGTTAGTTAAAGAAGCAATGAGTATAATTTTATCAGAAGAGTCTGAAAAATTAATTGATCAAGAAAAAATAATCCAACAGGCAATTAATTTAGTTGAAAATGATGGAATAGTATTTATTGATGAGATTGATAAGATTGCCTCAGTAGCTAATTCTGGAGCAAAGAATTCAGAAATAAGTAGAGAGGGTGTACAAAGGGATTTGCTACCTTTGATTGAGGGGACAACAGTTAATACAAAATATGGTCCTGTTAAAACAGATCATATATTATTTATTGCTTCGGGAGCTTTCCATATAGCAAAACCCTCGGATTTATTACCTGAATTGCAAGGAAGATTACCTATTAGAGTAGAGATGAATTCATTAACTAAAGAGGATATGATAAAGATACTACTTGAGCCTGAAACTAGCTTAATAAAGCAATATTCGGCTTTAATAGGTACTGAGAAAGTAGAACTTGAATTTACGAATTCTGCTATAGAGAAAATTGCAGATTACGCTACTACAGTTAATCTAGAAATCGAAGATATAGGAGCAAGAAGATTGCATACTATACTTGAGAATTTACTTGAAGATATAAGCTTTAGAGCTAGTGAAATGCAAGGTGAAAAAATATCTATAGATGATAAATTTGTAGAAAATCAATTATCAAAAATACTAACTAACCTTGACTTAGCAAAGTTTGTTCTATAGTATGCCTTTGCAATCAAAGGTAGTACTATTAAAACATGATAATTCATATAGCGAGTCTTACGTTTTACGGGATTGATATCACCGATGTTGATGTGCAGGTACAAATATCTCCGGGTATACCTGCTTTTACCATAGTATGGCATGCTGATAAAACTATTGCTGAGTCAAAAGAACGAGTTAAAGCAGCTTTATCTTCTATAGGGCTTGCATTACCCACCAAAAAAAATCTTGATAAATTTAGCCCCAGCAGATTTAGTAAAAGAGGGTAGTCATTTCGACCTTGAAATTGCTTGTGCAATACTTACTGCTATGAATATTTTGCCAGAAACTGAAATAGCAGAATATCTAATAATAGGTGAGTTATCTTTAGATGGTTCAATATTGCCGGTAAATGGTGCATTGCCTGCGGCAATTGGTGCTACTGCTAGGAATAAGGGGCTAATTTGCTCAAATACAAACTCATCTTAAGTTGCTTGGTCAGGTAATGATAATATACTTGTAGCAGGTAATTTAATTGAGCTAGTAAATCATTTTAAAGGATTGCAAGTTCTAAGTCCTCCAGAAGCTATCGTCCAAGACGAGCCGGTAAATTACCCTGATTTTAAAGATGTAAGAGGACAAAATATAGCTAAAAGAGCTTTAGAAATTGCTGCATCAGGTGGTCATAATTTATTAATGTTTGGTCCTCCTGGAACAGGAAAATCAAGGCTTGCAAGCTGCTTGCCTGGGATACTGCCTAAAATGTCGGTGAAAGAGATTTTAGAATGTAACATGGTAACAAGTATTGCTGGGAAGTTCTTGGATGGTAAGCTTACTAAAACAAGACCATTTAGAACTCCTCATCATTCATGTTCACTTGCTGCTATGGTTGGTGATGGTGTTGGAAAAAAGGTAAGACCAGGGGAGATTACAATTGCCCATAATGGCGTATTGTTTTTGGATGAACTACCTGAATTCCCTCAGCATGTTATTGAATCTTTAAGGCAATCTATCGAAAATGGTGAGATACTAATTTCAAGATCCAATGCTCATATAAAATATCCAGCAAATTTTCAACTAATAGCAGCTATGAATCCTTGTAAATGTGGCTATTTGGGTGATTCTTACAAAGAATGTGTTAAAGCCACAAAATGTGGTGATGATTATAAAATGAAAATTTCTAGTCCTATTATGGATAGATTTGATTTGCATATAGAAGTGCCTAATATCAATATTTATAATTATGATTTAACAAATGAAAGTTCTGAAGAAAAATCAGAAGATATTGCTAAAAGAATAGAAAAAGTGCGAACAATACAGGAAAAAAGATATGAGGGATATGATATTAAAACAAATAATAGATTGGATGGTCAATTGTTGATAGATTATGCAATGCCTGTAGATGAGGGTAAAGATTTACTAAATGAAGCTGCAAGTAAGTTTCGTTTATCGATGCGGGCTTACAACCGAATACTTAGGGTAGCACGTACTATAGCTGACCTTGAAGATGAAGATAAAGTTTTAAGAATGCATATTGCTGAAGCTTTAAGCTATCGTAAAATGGAGTATTGATAAGTGCATAACTGGAATTTTTATGCGGTTTATGTTATGATAATAAATAATATGGAAGGTAATAATTAATATGTCTGAAGTTAATCCTCGTGTAGATCTAGCATTTAAAAAAAATCTTTGGAGTAGAAGAGAATAAGGATTGACTAATATCGCTTGTTAATTCGATAGTAGGCAAGGAAGATCAAATTGTAGAGGTGACACTACTTAATCCGTATAATCCGAAAAATTTTAAAGCAGTTAAACTTTCTGTACTTGATATTAAAGCACAAAGTGAAAGCGGTAAAATATTTAACGTTGAAATACAAATAACGGATGAAGCGGATTATGATCAAAGAGCCTTATATTATTGGGCAAAAATGTATACGCAACAATTAAAAGAGGGAGATGATCACTCAAAGTTAAATAAAACGATAGGTATTCATATTCTTAATTTTACAAGTATTACGGACACAGATAAATATCATAATGTTTTTAATTTACATGAAAAAGACACCGACTTAAAATATTTTTCTGATATAGAATTACATACGATAGAGCTTAATAAGTTTGTCAAGAGTGCTAACGAAGACATATCGGATATAGTAGAAAAAGTTAAAAATGCTTTAGATATATGGCTAGCTTTTTTAACACGTCATGATTTGCTTAATAAGGATAACCTTCCTAAAGAGCTAGATAATAAAGATTTAAAAAAAACGTTAACAGTACTTGAGATAATAAACTTTACTAAAGAAGAAAGAGTAGAGTATGAAGACCGCTTAAAGTGGCTTAGAATTGAAACTAATACTCTTAAAAAAGCTGAGGCTAGAGGTGAATCTAGAAGAAATATTGAGATAGCAAAGAACTTATACTTGATAATGTAGATATAAATACAATAATGAGAGCTACAGGGTTAATTATAGAGGAAATGGAAAAACTAAAAACAGAAATTGAGGACCTTAAGAAATAATTTAGAACTTTTAAACAAAATGAAAAAAATTTACTTCATAGCAGGTGAGGCATCAGGGGATTTTGCTGGTGGTCGGATAATTCGGAATCTAAAAGATGATAAAGAATTAAAAATTATCGGAATAGGTGGGCGAAATATGGAAGAAGCTGGCAATTTTGAAAGCCTATTTCCAATATCTGAAATAAATTTTATGGGCTTTTTTGAAGTAACACCTCATATTTTTAGGATAAAAAAATTAATTAATAAAACAGTCGAAGATATAATAGATAATAAACCTGATATATTAATTACCATTGATTCGCCAGGGTTTACTTACCGCGTGGCAGCTAAGGTAAGAGAGCGTTTTCCAGAACTTAAGATGATTCATATTGTTGCACCATCAGTTTGGGCTTATAAAGAGGGCAGGGCAGCAAAATATGCAAAAATCTATAATTGTTTATTTGCTCTACTACCTTTTGAACCACCATATTTTACTAAAGTTGGGCTTGATTGTAGGTATATAGGTCACCCAATAATGGAGCAGGAGTTTTATAGTGATAAGGCAGCTTTAAGACAAGAGCTTGAAATAGATAAGGATACAAAAGTTTTATGCGTTACACTTGGAAGTAGAAAAGGGGAAATCTTAAGGCATCTACCACTTTTTATCCCCGCTATTGAAAAAGTTTATGATGACCATAAAAACCTTATGGTGATATTTCCGCTTGCAAATCCTGATCATGAAAGAATAATAAAGCCTTTTTTAGAAAAGGTTAGTTTTAATTATATATTCTCATATGAAAGATTGAAAAGTTATGCTGTATCTGACTTAGCATTAGCCAAATCTGGTACTAATACTTTAGAGATAGCAGCGTCCGGTACTCCTATGATTGTAGCGTACAAAGTTAATATTTTTAGTTTTATTATTATTAGGTTATTAATAAAAATCAAATATGTTACTTTGATTAATATAATAGGGAATAGAGAAATAATTCCGGAATTTATTCAATTTAATTGTGAAGCTAATCTTATTAGTGGTAAATTAAAAGAATTATTGTTAAATCCTCAGGAAGTTGATAAGCAAATAACGGAAAGTCACAAGATTTTACAGGAGTTAGGTTTTAAATCAAATATATATCCGTCTTATTTAGCTACAAAAATTATTAGACAAGAATTCTTAAAATAAATTTGTTAAAAGAGAAAGATTTTTGCTTGAACCGCTCCAAAGCATTTTTTGCGTCATGAAAAACATTAATACTAATATAATAATAAAATATATTTCTATACTTTTTTGCATGGTATTAATCTGTTTCATTAAAGCTTTTAAATCATGCGAAATTTTCTTTTGTTCTTCAATAGTGTCAGAACGCATTGTCATTAAGAAGCCTGAAATGCTTCCTAATTTATTATGCAAAGATTTTAGCTTATCGCTTTCGTTATTTTTTGGATCGTTGTCTTGATCATGTGTCATACTATGTAATGCCTATTATTAAGATCAGTATATATACCTTTTATACTTCAAGATTTGGTAAGCCAAATTTTTCGAGGTGCGCCTGTGCTTACGTACTTTTGTACTGCTTGTACAGGCTCACTACTTATTTGACTTCCATCTTTTGAAGTATCTACAGTATACCTTTGATATTTCAAAGGTTGGTAAGCTAAATTTGGGGGATCATAATTTCTAAAATAGAGTGATATTTACTATATTCTTTTAATATAATACAAATATTTCAGTGCTAAATTTTAAAACTCTTGATCTATTTTACAAGCAGTATATAATTATTAGCAAATATATGATCTTAACCAAACTTTAAGTTATTTCTACTACATGTTATTTTAAATGTCAAGAAAAAACCATATTCCATGATAATATTATTATTTTCTAAGTTTTATAAAAAATGTTAAAAAATATACTAAAAATCAAGTTTTTTTTAGCCACACTATCTTTAATTATATTTATTACCATATTAAACTTCGGTGTATTTTATATTTTTGTACCGGGTAATTTAGCTCAAACTAAAACAATAATTATTGAGCCTAAATTATCTATAAACCAAATAGTTACAAAACTTTACTCTAATAAAGTAATAAAATATCCAGAAGTTTTTAAGATAATTGCTAAAATTTACTCAATAAAAAATCCTCTTAAAAGTGGTGAATATATTTTCACGCATAATATTTCGCCTCTGCAAACTTTAAGAGTTTTAGCAAGCGGCAAGTCTATAATACATAAAATAATAGTGCCTGAGGGTACTGTAGTTCAGGAAGTTGTAAAAAAAATTAACGAAGAAACACGTTTAGTAGGTGAGATAAAGGGAGTTATACCGGAAGGATTTCTAATGCCATCAACTTATTTTTTCTCATATGGTGATCAAAAAGAGCGAATAATCAATCAGATGAGAAATCTAATGTCTAATAACTTAGATAAAGTGATGATAGATCTCTCGCCTAATTCTCCATTAAAAACTAGACTTGATATATTAACGCTTGCTTCTATAGTAGAAAAAGAAGCGGGTTCTGATGCAGAGAAGCCTATTATTGCCGCAGTATTTCTTAATCGTTTAAAGAAGAATATGAAGCTGCAAGCTGATCCTACTACTATATATGCTTTAACGGAAGGGAAATTTAAGCTAGCAAGAGCTTTAACTAAAAAAGATTTATTGCAAGAATTGCCGTATAATACTTATTATATTAAAGGATTGCCGCCAGGACCAATTTCTTGTCCCTCGTTAAAATCTCTAGAAGCAGTTGTAAAACCTGCTAAAACAGATGCATTATTTTTTGTAGTTGATGGAAAAGGTGGGCATAATTTTTCTAATAACCTTAAGTATCATAATAGATTTGTTGAGATGTATAGGAAGAGTTTAGTAAAAACCCCTATAAATGACCCTGGAAAAACCAAAAGAAAATTATGAATAATAGTGAATTTAGTAAAATAGCTGAAACAGTAATTGCACATATAGCAGACAGGATTGAAGAACAAAATCAAGATATAGATGTAGACTTGCAAAGCGATATATTAAGTATTGATACAACTGACGGTATATATGTAATAAATAAACAAAGTGCAGCTAAGGAAATTTGGTTGTCATCTCCTATTAGCGGACCTTACCATTTTTTCTTTGAGCAAGGGAAATGGAAAAATAGAGCAGGGCTAGAGCTAATGAGTATTTTAACTGACGAGCTTGGAGTTGATTTTTAAAGAGTTAACTAGATTTACATAAACTTAAAGTCTTATCAACAATTTCAGAATCTATATTTAAACAATCAAGTATAGAGTGAAAAATATAATCATGGCTAATTTCATTATTGGCATAATTTTTAATTGATGCTACTGCTTCAGGATGCTTTTGCTTAAATTTATCTGACATCCAGACTAGAAAGGGTACGGTTGTTTGTTCTGCAATTAGCGGTCCGCCGTGACCATAATAGCCATTTTCCCCTAATGATTCACCATGATCAGATACATATAATAGAAATGCATTTTTGTCTTTTAGTAAATCAATCAAATTAGACAAAAAAAAATCAGTGTATAAAATAGAATTATCGTAGCTATTAACAAGTGCTAGCTGCTCGCAATTACTGGCATCGGACTTAATTCTCTCACTGCAAATAGGAGTGAATTGCTCGAATTCTCTAGGATATCTTGCGGTGTAATTCCAGTGGCTACCGGATGTATGAACTACTATAAATTGTTTACTTGAATTTGAAATTATTTCTTGTACAAAGGGAAGCATTTTCCCGTCATGATCATTTAAAGAAAATAAAGCAGATCCCCCTGGTACTATAGTAAAATTAACATCATTATAGATAGTGCCTAAGTCGAAATTTGCAAAATTTTTCATTAAAGTTTGCGTACCGACCCAAGTAGTATTAAATCCTATACTAGTCAAAACTGACAAAAAACTATTTTCAAGTTTATTATGCTCAATTTTACTTGCAGGATAACGTGAGAGTAATGATGGTATGGAAATATAAGTTAAGTTTGATGCGGATTTAGCTTTAAAGGAAGTAAGATTTTCAATATTTTTCAATCGGGGTGTTGTATCTCGCATATAACCATTAATACCGAAATGATCAAATCTTGCTGACTCTCCTATGACTAAAACGCCAATAATATCATTATCAGAATTATCTACGAAATTATACTGCTTACTGATATCTATTTGAGCATAATTTTTACCTCCTAGGCTTCCAGCAAAATTAAGATAAGTATTATGTAAATATTGAACAGGAAAGTAATTTTTTAATATTTTAAAAGATGGAGTAATGTTATTATATAAAAAGATAAGTAAACACGCTGCGGATAATAATTTTGTGACAAAAGATTTAGTATCAGAAGTGGCAAAAGATTTGAGTGTGTAAAGACAAGTAAATAAGCTAAAAATCATCCATATTATCAATTTAATACTTGTAATTTCATAAACTTCGTTTAAATCTGTTGAGAAAAAACTACCAATTACTTGTTTAGTAGGGGTTATTTTAAAGAAATAAATATAATAGCTAGCTATTGCAGAAGTGATAAATAGAAAGCATGAACCAATTTTTAATGCTAATCTATGTACGCTAAGACCAAAAAATGCTATAAAAGAAAATATATAAACATAGCAGAAATCTTTTGATAGCTCTAATATTCCTCTAAAGATTGTTGCTTTATAGTAATCAAATTTATAAATTAATATTGCACTATTGAATAATAAGCAGAAAATAAAGGCTAAAATTGCCGATAATTTAATTAATTTGATATCTAAATGTTTCTGAATATTTTTTAGCATATAATACAATAATTATGTAAATTTTGTACACACAACCTATCATGATCATAAATAATCTTCAAGAATTTTATCGGCTTTTATTACCGAATGCACCTCTTATCTCTATTGATTACGGCAGCAAAAAAATAGGCATTGCTATATCTAATCAAGAACGTAACATAGCCATGCCACTAAATATTATCACTGAAGCAAGTAAAAAAGCGACCATAGCTTCCTTACTTGAGAAAATTGAACAATATAAAGTTTGCGGTATTGTAATAGGCTTGCCGATTGATATGAGCGGAATGCAGACAGAACAATCAGCTATAGTAATAAAATTTGCCGAAGAATTGACAAAATCTATAAATTTACCTATATATCTACAAGACGAACGACTCACTACAAAAGCCGCAAATAATTTTCTAAAATCATTCGGTATTAAACGAAAAGAGCGTAATAATAATGATGATGCAGTAGCAGCTAGTATGATCTTAGAAACAGTCCTTAATTCTATTAATAAACTTTAGGTTCGAGTTCTCTAGGGCTAAGCCCTAGAGAACTATTTGCTAGCCTAAAAAATTTGAATTAATTAATATTACTATATAAATAATTTTTATGAAAGATTTAAACTGCTATAAATAATTTTTATGAAAGATTTAAACTGCTGGAAAGAAAAATTTGAAATTTGTGAATATGCTAAAAAACTTCTTGATAAAATTGAGGATTTAAATGCCAAAGTAAAAAATCCTATAGATCTTGATAAAGTCAAAAAAGGTATTTATTACGCTCGTAAATATCATGGTTTGCAAATGCGTCAATCAGGTGATCCGTACTATTCCCATCCTATTGAAGTAACTATAATGCTTGCAGAGTTTGTAGCGTATGATGCCCCAAAGCTTTACAACGCTATTATGCTACAAGCAGCATTGCTTCATGATACTATTGAAGATACGGAACTTACTGAAGAAATGATTACCAAGATTTTTGGTACAGAAGTTGCAAGGCATGTAGAAGGTCTAACCAGAGTTAAACCTAGTGGAAAAATAAGTGCCGAAGAAAGCCTTAATTTACTCATTAAACAAAAAAGGTATGACACTGTACTTATAAAACTATTTGATCGTATTCATAACATACAAACCTTAGAATCTAAGTCCCCTGAAAAAGCCTATAAGATAATTAAAGAAACGCTAAAGAAATTTTTACTTTCTGCTATACATTTAGAATGTTATGAAATTGAAGAAAAGTTCAGTAATATATGTGATAAATTTCTAAATAATCATAAATTGTAATTTACAAATAACCAGCTTTCTTTTCCAATTCCTGAAAATGATTAAGACCAAACATACAAGTCACAAGTAATGGTACCATAACAATAAATAACCCATAATGACCAAAATATTTAGTTAGATATATAATCCCAAATGAAGTAATTACATACATTAAAGCTCTAGAAATAGCATATATCATGCTGCTATAAGTAAAGCGTTTAAAAACTGGAAAATGTCTAAAGAATATAGGGACAGCCGGAAAAGTACTAGAAGAGCATGATATTAGGCATATTTGAATTAAAAGAAGTTGCATAGGTGTGGTTACATTTCCTAAAAGATATGTGGAAGATAAAATAAATATCAATAGTAAGGCTAATTTTACTCTAAGAATTTTTAAAGGATATATTTTATAACTTAAGAAACATATAAAAGATAAAGTAGCAAAATGAAACATTGAGATAATAAAATTATGATGGATCACCTGAGAAGCACTATATCCAAATGAGTTCTTTAATACTTCACCGCAAGTAATATAAGTATAATAGAAACATATAGGCCAAGCACAGCTCATTATAAAGAAATATATTGTTGTCTTTCTACTAGGTTTTTGGTTAAAAATTTCATCATGTTTTAGTTCTTTTGTGTCTAAATTGATCTTTTCATATCTTCGTAAAAGTCTAGCACTTGCATCTACAAAGTCAGTTGTTTCTCTAAGCTTGGTTCTAGCATAACCACCTATGACTGCGATAGCTGCACCTATCCAAAAAGCAATACGCCAATTCAATCCATGTGTGGTAACTAAAGATGCTACAGCTAGTGCTGCTGTAGTTCCAATGATTGACGCTACAGCAATAAAAGAAACTAAAGGATATTGAACAGGTGGCTTTGTAGTTTCAGTTAAATACAGCTCTGCACCTACTATCTCGCCTACGGATGCCATACCTTGGACTGCACGGCAAACTGTGATTAATACAGCAGCGAAATAACCTATTTGCTCGTAAGTAGGAGCATTAGCCATCACTACACATGATAAAGCCATTAAGGTAGTTGTAATAATAACAGTGGACTTTCTACCTAATTTATCACCAATGCTTCCGAAGATATATGCTCCTAATGGTCTAAATATAAAGGTAGAGCAAAAAGTAAAAGCAGATAGAAGAGAAGCAACACTAGGCTCATATTTAGGGAAAAATAGTTCATTTAATAATACTGCTAAATGAACATATAACATTAAGTCAAAATATTCTAAAAAGGTGGCAGTAGATAAAATACCAGCAGCTTCTTTTTGCTCTCTGGTCAAAGTTGTTTGTTCTTTTGCGTAACCCAGCATAATTTTCCTACAAAATACATTGTAAAAATGCTATACTGTTTTATATAAAAGTCAATAAAGAATTTTATTTAATAGTTAAAAAAAGTTAAGTATGAGTTTAAAGCTCTTTTATTTAAATCAATATCTTCTATTTCACCACTTTTGCGGTTTTTAAGTTCGACAATATTATTTACAGCTTTTTTAGGACCGATTATAATTTGGTAAGGTGAGCCGATCAGATCGTGCGTGGCAAACTTACTACCAGCTCTTGCGTCAGTATCATCGTATAACACCTCAATATTTTGAGCAACTAGCTCATTATAAACTTTTTCTGCAAGCTCTAAGCATTTGCTATCATGAATATTTAAGTTGATTAATGAAATTTTAAAAGGTGCAACAGCGGTAGGCCATATAATACCTTTTGCATCACTATTTGCTTCTATGATAGCTGCAACTAGCCTTGAAATACCTATGCCGTATGAACTCATTTCTACCGGTGTTAATTTGCCATGCTCATCATTAATAAGGGCATTCATGTTAAGGGAGTATTCTGTGCCAATATAGAAAATATGCCCAACTTCTATACCTTTGCTACTAGTTATTTCTTTATCAGAAGATAATTTACTTACATCGTGTTTCTCTTCAGCAGCTGCATACCAGCTTTTTATTTCTTCAATATCTATATTATCTTTCAGCGTCTTAAATCTTTTATCATAATAAATAGTGCTTTCACCGGTTTCGGCAATAATATGAAACTCATGGCTTAATTTTCCGCCTATCGGACCATTATCGGCAATAACCGGAACAGCAAATACGCCTAAATCTTTGAAAGTATTAATATAAGCCTTATACATCTGATTGTAAGTCTTAACCGCACTTTCTTCATTAATGTCAAAAGAATAGGCATCTTTCATTAGAAATTCTCGACCTCTCATAACACCAAATCGTGGTCTAATTTCGTCACGAAACTTCCATTGAATATGGTAAAGATTTTTTGGCAAATCTTTATATGATTTAATATTATTACGGAAAATATCCGTAACCATATCTTCGTTAGTTGGACCAAATAACAAAGTATTGTCGTGACGATCTTGAAATTTTAGCATCTCTTTGCCGTAATTTTCAAAGCGTCCAGATTCTACCCATAAATGAGCCGGTTGAATGCAAGGCATTAAGATTTCTAAGCAACCTGCCTTATTCATATTTTGACGTACAATATTCTCAATATTTTTAAGCACTTTTAAGCCGAGTGGTAACCAGCTATAAATACCTGCGGCTTGCTGCCTAATCATTCCACTTCTAAGCATTAGCTTATGAGAAGTTATTTGAGCTTCACTTGGATCTTCTTTTAAAACAGGTAAGAAATATTTGGATAGTAGCATAGAATTTAAGTTAGTTATTTTGTTAGTTTAATATTTTTATGTCATTCCCGTACTACTCAAAAAACTTTATATGTCATTCCCGCGAAAGCGGGAATGACATATAACACATAATATGACAATCGTAAGTTACTTCTTCGATGTGAGATTTAAAAATTCATGGCGGTATTTTTGCTGTTCGGCAAATATACCGGTATAATGCATAGTGTTCATGACGCTGTTATCTTGCATTACACCACGCATTGACATACAGCTATGTAAAGCTGATATTTTAACTGCAACACCAAGTGGCTTTAAATTTTCCTGTACGCTTTCAGCTATTTGTACTGTCATTTTTTCTTGAATTTGTAATCTCTTAGCAAAAGCATTTACTATTCTAGCAAGCTTACTTATGCCAACAATGCAATTATCTGGAATATAAGCTATATGTGCTGTACCTCTAAAAGGTAACATATGATGTTCACAAAAGGAGGTAAATTTTATACCCTCTAATGAGATAAAATCTTGAAAATTACCAGTATCACTAAATTTTGTTTCTAATATTTCCTCAATATTTTTACCATATCCTGAAAATATTTCTTCATAACTTTTGATTACTCTATCCGGAGTTTTAAATAATCCCTCACGATTAGGATCCTCACCGATAAATCTTAGTAATGTTCTGACTGCCTCTTTTGCTTCTTCTTTTGTCGGTTTTTTAATCGTCATAATTTTGTTTATTTTTCAAAAAGATTGTTTTACCACAAATATAAACAAACATCAAGCCACCTACTATAGCAATAAGCCCGCCGCCGCCCATCATACCCATTAGTAGCTTAGCAGATAACGGCATTACAGTATTTGGGTCTTTACGCATAACGCCATAACCACCGGCAAAAGCAAGCCCTAATATGTGCAAGATTTGCCCAAAGGTAAGGAGATAGAGTGTGGTTGTTATTGTCATCCCGCGTGCGGTTATTAATGTTATCCTGCGACTTGATCGCGGGATCTTGTACCGCAGATTGTGTTCTAAGATACCGCGATCAAGTCGCGGTATGACATATTGATAACAATACCCCATACAAGCGATGTTTATTCCCACAATAGAGCCATGATAATGAGCGGGGATCACTACATTTATACCTGATATATTTATGGCAATTAATCCTCCAAGTAGGAATAAAGTAATGGAACAGAGGAGGGTGGACTTAGCTATAGATGCTGTCATTCCTGCGGAAGCAGGAATCCAGTAGATTTTTTTTTCTGAATTCCCGCTTTTGCAAGAATGACATACCCACTCAAGCCCTATTCCTCCAATACATAATCCAGGTGCAATTCCGCCTAAATATTTCATGTGGTTAGTATAAAATTCTTTAGAACTACCATCGATAATATCGTAAGAGATATGCCCACAAATAATAAGAGTGCTAAAAACAAAATTTAAATATAGCAAGAATAGAGAGAATTTTTGGAATTTTGATTCTTTGACTAGTAGCTTTTCAAATAACATAATCCAAATAAACATTGCTATTTGAGTATAAATAAATTGCAATAAATGACCGCCACTCCAAAAAAGTAGCTCATAATAAAATTCTATTTCGATAGGAATAATTTGTATAACATTTTGTAAATCACTATAAGAACACCAAAAACAAACCCAACTCAAGATATACATTATTATAGTCGATAAAATAGTGAAGTTAACTAAATTACTCCAGTTTGCCCAGTTGAAAAAATATAGAATATTAATAGCATATAGAAGTAAAGTAATACCGAATAAGCTAAGACCTAAGACGAATATTATATTCTCAAGCATCGGTATATAATTATTCATGACCGGATTATGTCCAGCTATAGGGGAAATGGCTATAAGGATGGTAGCAAAAAAAGCGAGTTTATGCATTATGTCATTCCCTCGAAAGCGGGAATCTAGAAAAAATATACTGGATTCCCGCTTTCGCCGGAATGACATAGAGGGTTGCGAGAATGACAAAGACCAAATACTTGCCGTAATCGACAGTAGCCAAATTAATACCGATAAATCAACATGGATAATTAATGCAGATTTGAAAATATGAGGATTAGGGAAAAAACTAGCTAGCTGCGGCGTTCGAAGTACCACCAAAACAACCGAGTATAAACCCGCAAACGCTAAAGATGTAATACCAAGCTTAAGCCAAGCTAAGGATAAATTATTGCCTTGTAAACGAGTATAATCGAAATTCATGATAGAATAATAATTAATTAAAATTAATTGCTTGTAAAAGATAAAAATTATATCATAAGGTTATGAAATCAAAAAAGCATATTTATGTTCAATTTCTTACAATCGAATTATGAGTTATTTTTAATATCAAACTATACATTTTTAATCATATTAACAATAAGACATTTTATTAAAAATAAATATCCAATAATTTTGTGTCATGCGGTCACATTTTTAACATTTTTTGTTATGTCTATTGGCGGAGGAAGTGTAGAAAATGATGCATATAAGCGATATGAAGAATTTGTTTTGTTAGAACAGGATAAGCAATTAGAAAATGCTAAAAAAATCCTGACCAATTTGATTCAATGTTTCAAATTGATCTTATGCAGTTCAAAGATTCAGCTGAATTTAAAAAATATCTACTAGATATGGATAATTCCGTAGATAAAGTGAGGCTATGATGTTAGGATGGATTTTCGCATTTTTATATGAATTTTCTAAAATTTTTGCTTTCTTACTTGTTTTAGTTTTCCGGAAAAACTGTATGAATAAATTTTTAAGCAGATATGTTAGGCGGAACGGTTAAATATTCTTCTTTCCATAGCTCGTTATAAAGGATAGGGTCGATATTACCGCCGGATATTAGCACAAGCAGCTTTTTAGGAGTTGTTTGTATTTTTAACCAGTTTACCACTGAAGCCATATTTATACTACTTGATGGCTCGCATATTACTTTCAGCAAATGGGTAAGCCAAGCCGTCCAATAATATACTTCATATTCTTCAGCTAAATAAAAATGATCAAGTTTTTTTAAATACTCAAAAGTACGAACCGAAACACTAAGAGTTTTAAGACCGTCTGCAATGGTACTAGGTGAATCCTTAAACCTAAATATATCATTATTCTTAACTGATAAATAAGCATCATTAGCTGATAGCGGTTCTGAGCCTATCAATAAACTAGTTGGTGATATTAATTCTTTGGCAAGGTAAGAGCCTGCGATCAGTCCGCCACCGCCGCAAGAGGCAAAAATAGCATCAGGGCTAAACCCTAATTGTTGTAAAGCCTCATAGCATAACGTACCAGCTCCTGCTATTGTAGAATCGCTATCGGATGGGTGCATATAGTAAAAACCTCGCATTTCATCTATCTTTGCTTTTTCTTCTGCCTCTTGCCGAGTATCGGTATATATAACTTCCCCGCCATAATGAATCACTGCTTGCTGTTTTACACGAGAAGTATTTAACGGCAAATAAATTCTTGCTTTAATACCAAGTATCTTACCGGCATAAGCAAGTCCGATTCCATGATTACCTGTGCTATAACCAACTATTTTTTCAGGTAGCTTTCTCTGTTCTTTTAATTCTAATAAATGATTTAGTACGCCTCTGACTTTAAATGCACCAGTTTTTTGCAGTGATTCTGCCTTAAAAAAAACCTCATGTCCAAGCATCTCGTTTAAGCTTTCGGAATGAACCATCGGAGTTAAATGCAGATATTGTGTAATCCTGTTATGTGCAGTTGCTACATTTTTAGGATTTTGAAGTAATAAATTCATAAATAATAATGGTAGCTTGAAATCGTCTTAATACTATATTATATAATTAATACCCGTGAAATTTCAAAGGTTTTAATTGATGAATAAAAAATCACTGCCATTAATGGCACTGCGAGATATAGTAGTATTTCCTGGTGTAATTGCACCTGTATTTGTAGGTAGGCAAAAATCCCTGCATGCTCTTTCTAATACTACACTTTCCGAAGAAGATAATAGCAAGTACATTTTAGTAACATTGCAGAAAAAATTCGATCAAGAAAATCCAAATAAAAACGAGCTTTATGATGTTGGCATACTTGCTAAGGTTATTCAAATAGTAAAATTGCCTAACACTACCGCAAAAATTTTAGTAGAGGCGATAGCAAGAGTAAAGATAAGTAATATTAAAGGTGATGAAGCATTCGAAGCAAATTATGAAATTATTCCTGATGAAGAAATATTCGATGCTAATAATATGCGGTCATTAGTTGATAATGCTGTGCAGTTATTTGCTAAATATGTAGGTAGTGATAAAAAAATCAATGCAGAAATTATTGAAACTATAAATAAAGAAATAAGTGAGACTACTAATTTTATAAATATTATAAATATTTTAGCTTCACATCTGATTACTTCGCTTGAAGAAAAACAACGCTTACTTGAGGAGACAAGTTCTTTTAAGCGTATCAGTACAATTATTAACATCCTTACATCCAATATAGTTAATTCAGAAACCGAACAAGCTTTGCAACAAAGGGTAAAAAAACAAATAGAGAAAACCCAGCGTGATTATTATTTGCACGAGCAGATGAAAGCAATTCAGAAAGAGCTTGATGAAGATAAATCAGATCTTGCTGAATTTGATAAAAAAATTAAAGCTGCAAAACTATCGAAAGAAGCTAGAGAAAAAGCCGAAGCTGAGCTTAAAAAGCTCCGCACTATGAATCAGATGTCAGCAGAATCCGGAGTAACACGTAATTATCTTGAGACGCTACTTAGCCTGCCTTGGGGTAAATATGATAATAGTAAAATCGATATTAACCAAGCTGAGAAAATTTTAAATCGCGATCATTTTGGCTTAGAGAAAGTTAAAGAGCGAATAATAGAATATTTAGCAGTATTACAGCGTTCCAGTAAAATTAGAGGTCCTATATTATGCTTAATCGGTCCTCCTGGAGTTGGTAAAACATCTTTAATAAAATCTATTGCCGAGGGAATGGGTAGAAAATATACCAAGTTTGCCTTAGGCGGTGTTCGAGATGAGGCTGAAATTAGAGGGCATAGAAAAACTTATCTTGGCTCAATGCCTGGTAAAATCCTTACTCAGCTTAAGAAAGTTAAGACAAGTAACCCTGTTATGTTACTTGATGAAATAGATAAAATGGGTTCGGACTTTAGAGGTGATCCTGCATCAGCATTGCTTGAGGTGTTAGATCCTGAACAAAATAGCCATTTTGTCGATCATTATCTAGAAGTAGAATATGATTTATCAAATGTAATATTTATTGCGACTGCTAACTCTTATAATTTACCTAGAGCTTTAATCGATAGAATGGAAATTATCGATATTTCCGGTTATATAGAAGAAGAAAAAATCCAAATTGCTAAGAATTATCTAGTTTCTAAGCAGCTTAAAATGCATAAAATTAAGAAAGATGAGATTACTATCTCCGATGACGCTATTTTAGATTTAATTAGATATTATACTAAAGAGTCAGGTGTAAGGTCATTAGAGCGTGAAATAGGAGCATTAACCAGAAAAGCATTAAAGCAAATTCTAGCTGATAAAAAAATTAAGCATATTTCTGTAGATAGCAATAATTTAGAAGAGTTTTTAGGTGCTAGAAAATATAATTTTGGTCTTGCTGAAAAAAAGGATCAAATAGGTAGTACTACAGGGCTTGCTTATACGGAGGCAGGCGGTGAGCTTTTAACTATTGAGGCTTTATCATTCCCGGGAAAAGGTGAAATCAAAACTACCGGAAAACTTGGTGATGTAATGAAAGAATCAGCAATGGCTGCATATAGTTGCTTTAGAAGTAGAGCGGCTGATTTCGGCTTAAAATATGAATATTATAAAGATTTTGATGTTCATATCCACGTTCCTGCCGGTGCTATTCCAAAAGATGGTCCTTCTGCTGGTTGTGCTTTGTTTACCACCATTGTTTCGTGGATGACTAAAATACCGGTACGCCGCACTGTTGCTATGACCGGTGAGGTAACTTTACGAGGGAATGTTCTACCGATTGGCGGTCTTAAGGAAAAGCTGCTAGCAGCAAGTAGGGGAGGGATTAAGACAGTATTAATTCCGGAAGAAAATGTCAAAGATTTGAAAGACATACCACCGAATATAAAAAGTAGTCTAGAAATTATCCCTGTTTCAAATATTGATCAGGTACTAGAACATGCATTGACGAAGAAGCCTTAGAATACTAATTATCACAGCGTTATTTCTGTCATCTAGCTCACAGTGGGATTCACTAGAACAACTGTCATTCCATTGCGGCTTTATTGCGTAGATCAGTTTTCCAGTTCTCATCCCGCGAGCTTGTAGCGGGATCCATTTTTTGGATCTAGTTAGCAAGCCACGGGATGACAGAATGACTATCACAAATAATATCTATCATCAGCATAAATATCATATTTAATTAAAGTTACTTTAAGTTAAGAATTTATCATAAAAATTAAAGTCTACAATTTTTGTAAAAAATAATAAATTAAAACGCATGACATATTTTTTTAGAGGAGTATTTTGTGGTTGTAGGTTGTTTATCAGCTTACGTTAACTTACTAATAGTGTTCAATATATTTTTAACATAAGGAGGTTATTATGACCATTCATAAAAACAATCATCACAGTAAAAATGAGGAAAAACACAATAATAATTTATCGCATGCAGCAGCAGTAATGCGTAGCAAGGATTCTTCTCCGGAATAGCGAAGCAAGGCTGCTTCTACCATGGGTCATAAAGGCGGGGGCATGGCAGTAGCCATGGTTCTCATAGTTCCCATAAAAACCATCGATAATTTATTATAAAATTAGTGTAGTTATGGTTTCTCCTTTAGTTTCTCCTCTAGAGAAACTAAAGGAGAAACTTTTACCATATCATCTTTTAGAAAACAGACTTCCATGTATGGATCGATTTTTCCGTTAGTGTAAGAAAATTACGAGAGTATCCTTGAAAGAAATGAATCATACCTCTATAATTAATATAATCATTAAATTCAAGGCTATATAATCGTGACTGATAACAATTCTTCTAATTTAGTACCGGTAAATATTGAAGATGAGATGAAAGTATCTTATCTTGACTATGCTATGAGCGTCATAGTAAGTAGGGCAATACCGGATGTTCGAGATGGCTTAAAGCCGGTACATCGCCGTATCATCTACTCAATGCATGAAGCTGGCAACCATGCAAACAGAGCTTACAGAAAATCCGCTAGAATAGTCGGTGACGTGATGGGTAAATACCATCCGCACGGTGATAGTGCTATTTACGATTCGTTAGTGCGTATGGCTCAAGATTTTTCGCTGCGTCTACCGCTTGTTGATGGGCAGGGTAATTTTGGCTCATTGGATGGTGACGCTGCGGCGGCAATGAGGTATACCGAATCACGTATGGCTAAAGTAGCCCATAAACTGATTGAGGATATCGATAAAGAAACTGTCAGTTTTAACCCAAACTATGACGGTTCTGAAGAAGAGCCTTCGGTGCTGCCTTCTATGTTCCCGAACTTACTAGTAAACGGAAGTGGGGGTATTGCGGTTGGTATGGCAACTAATATTCCGCCTCATAATCTTGGCGAAGTTATCGATGCTTGTTGTTTATATGTAGATAATAATGATATAGAAATTTTAGATCTTTTAGAAGTTGTTAAAGGTCCTGACTTCCCTACAAGCGGGATCATTCTAGGTGTTAATGGTATTAAATCAGCCTATTTAACAGGTAGGGGTAGCATCTCTATAAGAGGGCGAGCTGAGATTGAAAATTTAGGTAACGGACGTCAAGCAATTATTATTACCGAAATACCTTACATGGTAAATAAAGCAAGGCTTGTTGAAAAGATTGCCGAAATGGTCAAGGAAAAGCGTATTGAGGGTATAAGCGATTTACGTGACGAGTCGAATAAAAACGGCATAAGAATTTATATTGAGCTAAATAAAGATATTGTAGCTGAAGTAGTGTTAAACCAGATATATGCTTGTACGCAGCTTCAAACTAGCTTTGGCGTGATTATGCTTGCTCTGAAAGATGGTTTGCCTAAGGTAATGAATCTGAAAGAGGTAATTGCGGCTTTCGTTAGCTTTAGGGAAGTAGTTATCACTAACCGCACTATATATTTACTTAATAAAGCAAGAGATAAAGCTCACATTTTACTTGGGCTAACTATTGCTGTTAGCAATATTGACGAAATAATCCTTATTATAAAAGCTGCAAACGATCCAAATGCTGCTAAACAAGAATTAATGGCACGCAGTTGGGATGCGTTAAATATTCTGCCGCTTGTGAAGTTAGTTGATGATAAGGCAATGTTGAATGAAGAGGGGAAATGTAGCTTTACCGAAGCCCAAGCAAAAGCAATTTTAGAGATGAGATTGCAACGCTTAACCGCTATGGAAAAGAATAAGTTAGAGGAAGATTTAAAGAACCTTGCCACTGAGATTACAGAGTATTTAAATATTTTGGGTTCACGTGAGAGGTTACTTGAAATTTTAAAAGAAGAGCTAATTAAAGTTAAAGAAGAGTTTGCAACTCCTCGTCTTACTTCGATTGAATTTGGTGAATTTGATCAGGATATTGAGGATTTAATTCAGCGTGAAGAGATGGTGGTAACTGTAACGCTTGGCGGTTATATTAAGCGTGTGCCTCTAAGTAGTTATAGAGCTCAAAAACGAGGTGGTAAGGGTAGGTCAGGGCTTTCAATGCGTGATGAGGATATTACTACACAAGTTTTTGTTGGTAGTACTCACACGCCAATGTTATTTTTCTCAAATATCGGGCAGGTTTATAGCTTAAAGCTGTATAAATTGCCGCTAAGTAATCCGCAAGGGAAAGGTAGACCTATGGTTAATATCTTGCCGCTTAAAGGTGATGAGCATATTACCAATATTATGCCGCTGCCTGAAAATCAAGATGAGTGGGATAATCTAAATATCATGTTTGCGACTGCTAAGGGTAATATTAGAAGAAGCGATTTAATAGATTTCAAAAAGATTCAGTCAAACGGTAAGATTGCAATTAGGCTTGATGAAGATGACAAGTTAATAGATGTAAAGCCTTGTAAAGAAGATGAGCATATTTTATTAGCGACTAAGTCCGGTAAGGCTCTAAGATTCCCTGTTGAGTCGTTACGTGTGATTAAGAGCCGTACTTCCGACGGAGTGCGTGGTATGAGACTTGCCGAAGACGATTCAGTGATTTCCATGACTGTCTTGAGAGGTATCAAAGCTACACGTGAGGAGAGAGACGCTTATTTATCCGTATCGTGGGAGAAAAGACTCGAGATTGCTAAAGGGGAAGAGTTTAATTCTGAAGAATTAGGGGTAGGTTTAACGGCTGAATCTATTTTAGAAATGGCAAATTCCGAAGAGTTTATTTTAACAGTAACCGAAAACGGCTTTGGTAAAAGAAGCTCGGCTTATGGTTATAGGATTACTGACCGCGGCGGTAGCGGTATAATCAATATGGATATTAACGACAAAACCGGTTTAGTAGTTGGCGTTTTACCTGTTAAAATGGATGATGAGCTAATGCTTATCACCAATAGCGGTAAATTAATCCGTTGTAAACTCGAAACAGTACGTATTACAGGACGTAATACTAGTGGTGTCACTTTATTTAGGTTAGATGACGGGGAAAAAGTTGTATCTGCTTCTCTAATTGCCGAAAGTTCTGATAATAATGAAGAAGAAGTGGCAGAAGAGGGGAGTGAATAAAACGTCATTGCCGTCATTGCGAGCGACTAAAAGGAGCGTGGCAATCTCATGAAAGTGTCCGGAGATTGCTTCGTCGCTATGCTCCTCGCAATGACGATATCTATACTTATTTAGTAATGCTAATTTTAGGATACAACCTTAGCAATTTAAATTGTATTTTTTGCTTACGTTACTTTTGTAAAATAATATAATATTCAATATATATACCGCAAATACTTCAAAAGTTGGTAAGTTAAATAAGCGGTGAGTCTGCACAAGCGTAGATAAACTACGTGAGCAAAGACGAATCCCGAAATTTGGCTTATACGAAGTTCTATCTTAGTATTTGCCATATCTTGAAGTATTAAAGGTATACTCCTCCTATATTTTTTTATTTTATATAATATAATAAAAAATTTTTATTGACTTTTAGTAGAAAAAGTATAAATCTCTTCGTTACAAAAACCTATTTCCTAAATTTAATTTAAAATTTAAAACCTAAATTAAGGTTTTAATAGATTTCGTAGTGATTATGAGTATCATTTTTGGTTTATGTATTTCAATATTTTAAAATCCATATATAAAACGGAAAGAATTAATTTATCTACAATTATTTCTGCTGGAGTTGGTTATATAGTTATTATATTAGTACTTTTTAATTACTATGACCAAAAAATAAAAGACGCAAAATTATTATTTTTAAATAACAATTATAATTTAATATTAGAAACTGGTTTAAATAAGTTTCAATCATTAGCTTTTAGATTAAATACTAATTTACAAGATACAAATATCTCTTCAAATAATAATTACATTACAATTTGTAAAAATGAAAATTGTGTAAATTATAGTTTATATAAGCTGCAATCACTATTAGAGAGGTCTATACCTAACTTTAATAATGTAAGAATAGAACTAAATAATAATTTAATTTATTCAAATGCTATTTTTGAAAATTATGAAATGGATAAAATATATTATTTAAATCAAGATAATAAATTGATAATAAGAACCAGTATTAATAATGATTATTGGAATAAGATAATAAAAGATATTAAAAAACCTTTATGGTTTATGATCACCTTTTTATCGCTTACCTTTATCGCTGTATATTATATATATCAAGCTTTATCAAAAAAATTGAGAAAGAATATAAGAATAAATATGAGACCGCTGTTAAAGAGTGCGAAAAGTTATGGATGACAAAATTATGGGATACAGAGTTTAAAAAAACTATAGATGTTGAAATTAATTATTTATTTAACCAAGAAGCGGCAAAAACAACATTATTAAATGAAAAAGATTCGCTAGATAAACAAGATAAAAAATTAAAAAGATCATATTTGGAAAAAGATTTATATTGTTCTATCGCTTTATATAACTCCTCTAATAAAGAGGAAATAGATGTAAGAAAGTTAATTAAAGTTTTTACTAATAGATTTGATAAAGAAGATGAAAATATTTCGTTTAGCATAAAATGCCTTGAAAAACAAATATACTTTTCTTCTACCGCAGCATTTTATCAAGTAATATATAGTATAATAAATTATCTCTTTTTTATTATTAAAAAGCAATTTTATAATAATGAGCATCAAATAAATTTATTCATAAGCAATGTTGTAGGCAAGGTATCATTCAGTTTTAGTTATAGTGAAGTACCACTAGAAAAGGAAAAGGATTTATTCGCAGTATAAAGTGAATTTACGAAATCACATGCTAATCCATTTATCCTTAGCATAGAACAAATATTTAAGATACTAAAGTCAAACGGATTTAATTGTAAAGTAAGTTATGATAAGACAAATCTTATAGAAATAAATGAAAAAGCAATTAAAAATAATAAAATAGCAAATGAGGATAATATCATTTATTTAGCTGGTTGGGATAAAGAAGAATCAGACTAAATATTTAAAATTACTTTGTTAACAGTCATATATAATTAGTAAGGAAATTAAGCTCTTTCTTGATTAGTTGATTAAAATTATTTGACATTAAATATAAGTTACATTGACAACCAAAATCAAGGAAAAGAAATGAAAAAGTTCTTACTGTTATTCATAATATCCAGCATCCCTTTAAATTTATTCGCTCAAGCCAAAGTAAATAATATAATTGCACCGGTCAGCTATTTTATAAATCATCTTGAGTAACTAAATCAGATAAAAACTAATCTAGGAAAATATAGACAAACGAGTATCATAGGTATTAGCGGAATGGGCAAAACTCAGCTAGCTAGAATGTATACTTATGCAAATAAAGGTAATTATAATTTAATTTTGTTTATTGATAGCAATTTAAATATTAATGATGAATTTTTAAAGTTAGCAAAAGCTATTAACAAAGCTGAAGGGAAAATTTTAATCGCAGAAGAAGCAGCTAATGTAAAAAAAGAGTTAACGGAATATCTGGGGCAGAATGATAAATGGTTGTGAATATGTGATAATTTAAAAGTAGGTGAAAATAAAAAAATACATGATTTTATTAATTGGGAACATAATGGCAATATCATATTTTGCTCACAAGATAGTGATAGAATGCCTTATATAGTAAAAGCTGTACCATTTGAAAAGCCAGAAACTATTAAGCTTGCAAATATTATTTTATTGGACCAATATAATAATTTGGTAGAATTTTTAGTGCAAGAATTTAAAGGTTATCCAGTATTAATAGTACAAGGTCTCAAATATTAAATAATGTTCCAGGATTAGATAAAGAAGAATATAAAAATAAAATACAAAAATCTAATGATAAAATAAGTTTTAATCTATCGCTCATATCAAAACAATTAAAACCATCTACGATGCAGATCCTAAAAAAAAATAGCGCTACTCAATAACCAAAGTTTTTCTAAGGATCTACTTAGAATTATTACTGATAATAAAGATAACCTCAATGATGATATTTTTAAACTATCAAAATTTGCTTTAATAACAAATATAGATGCTAGAGAAGATAATCCTGTTTTTGAAATGCATGATGTTATTGTTCAAAAAGTACTAGAGAAAAATAGTGCAAATAATAGTAAATATTTAGAAGATGTAGTTACTAAGTTTGATGATGCTGTGCCGGAAAGTATAACAAAAGCATTTATGTATAGAAATGATAAAACAGTACCGGAAAATATTGAAATAATATTAAAAAACGCGGAAAGCTATAATATAAATTTACATAAATTGACAGCAATAAAATTACAACAATTAATCCAATATGATAATTCTTATAATTTAGTTGGTTCTAGTAAATTAGTTAATTGGTTTGAAGATAATGACGAGAAAGTGAAATATAGATTATGGTTAATGAATAATGAAGAAAAACTTATATATGCCGGTTATCTAAATATAATAGGTTGGTATTATGGTAAATCTTATAATTATAAAAAATGTATAGAATATTTTACTAAATCTAAAGAGATATATACAGATGTTAATGGGCATGAAGCATATAAAGCAAATGTGACTTTTGGGTTAGCACAAGTATATACTTTATTAGGAAATGTTCAAGAAGCTCAGGAAAATATACAAATTTTAGAACAGCAATTAGATGATAAGTTAATTGATAAGGCTGATAAATCAATGCTATATAGTGCTAAAGCAAAATTATTTTATATAGAAGGAAAATATAATGAAGCATTAAAGCAGATTAATAATTCTATAGAAAATAGTATATCTAATGGATTGTCACCTAATGCTTTATTGCTTACTGGTAGATATATGATAAAAGCTGAAACATTAAATAGCCTTAGTAAATATCAAGAAGCTCTTAATCAAGTAGAGCAAATATATAATATGCAAAAAAATGCTCAAAAAGAAACTAATGAAATATTTGGCACAATATATTCTCAAAACGCAATAGCATTATTTGGTTTAGGTGAAAAAGACAAAGCTTTAGAATATGCAAATAAGGCATTAGAGATATTTAAGAATAATGATAAAAATTTTATGAGCAGAAGAATGCCTGATGTATTCAACCCTGCAATAGCTGTTACATGCACAATAAGAGGAGATATACTATTTGCCAGTGGTAAGCTTGAGGAGGCTTTGGATAGCTATATGGATGCACGAGGTATATATTTTAATGTTTATAGAAGAAATTATAAAAATGTAGCACAAGTAAGTGAGGTAAATCTTAAAGGAGCAAAGGTTGCATGTAAAAGAAAAGATACGCTTAACTATAAATTTTTCGCTAAACCACAAATCATAGATTTTGGAGCGGAGCATCCTGATTCAATTGAAATGCTTGAATACTGTAAAACTTATGGTATGGGTTTAATTAGTAACAAAGCTTATATAGATAAATCTAAAAAATAATAAGTTACTATATTTGTAAGGTTTAATGTGTGAGCGTTTACGGTGTTATAATTTTAAGCATCATAAATTTAAAAAAACGTGAATGTTCACAAGCCAATAATTTGTTATTTTAAAGCAGGACAATGGTCAGGTCTTTTATAAATGAATTCTTTTCGTTCACATTGGATTTGTCCAGGTTCACAGCGGCTTGGGTCTAGATATATAATTGCTTGATAAGTAACGCCATAATGTACGTCATACCCTTCTTCCGGAATACAATCACTTTCATTATCTATTAAAGAAAACACTCCCTCTCCTATGAAGAAAGGTTCGTGCTGAAGTACATATTCTCCGTACCATTGAAATTCAAAAGGTATTAAAAAAATAAGAGTTGCAAAATTATATCCTTTATTATTAATAAAATTTTTCATTCTATTAATTGCATCAGAACTAAAAAATTGGTGTGAAGTAACAAAAGAATATTTCTTATCAATTTTGTTACCACCAAAGAACTGTTTTATAAAGGTTAGTGAATCATGCCAAGTTAATTTAGTATCTATTGCTATACCTTGATTAAGCTTACAGCTCATGGTAGGAAAATACATTTTATATTTCTTATCTCCCTCTATTTGTTCCAAAGTTTTCTTTGAAGCCCAAGTTTTAATTATATCACCATGAAATAAAACGGATTTATCAAATTTTTTAGTAAAGTAACTATCTGAATCTATAATTATATAATTTTTTGCTATCCCTAAAGTACCAAAACATAATTTACAAACTTGTTGTGTCCAATTGCCTTGAATTGTCACATCAGGCTCACCGCATTTTTCTAACACTTCATTTTCTGTCATAAAATTAGGCATTCGTTGTATAGCACCTTTATTTTTAAGATCAGTAAAAGCATTTTTGAATAAGTCAAGTTCATCCTTACCGACTACAACATAAAAGGGTGTATTTTCAGCATCGACAAAATATTTTTCAAATGATTCGTATAGATGCAAACTTCTATTTAAATCTCTAGTAAAAGATTTGTTTAATACTGCAAAGTCATATTGGTATTTATATTTTTCTTGTACAATATTATTAAAATTATATTGCTTATAATATTTTTTTGTATAAAAAGCTAAAAAAATGACTAATGCTATAAAAAATATAGCACATATAAACTTTTTCTTGTTTTTCATACATTTTTTTTAAGTTTTTTATCTAACAATTGCAATATTTTAGTACGCAATTTATCTTGTACTACCGACCAATCCTTACTTGGATCTATTAACAGGTTTTTATTCCAAATGTCGCAATATAATGCATCATCATTATCTACTTTTTTAATATAATCAACTAAATCATCTTCCGTATTAAAATCGCCTGCATAAATTATAGCATCCTTATTTATATCTTGTAATACCGCAGTTTTATCACCATAATATATTGGTATAGCACCGGCAAAATATGCTTGAAATAGCTTTTCAGTCATATACCCATTATGTGTTTGATTTTCATAAGCAATAACAAATTTACAATTAGATAACCACTCCATAGTTTCGCTAATTTCTAGATTTCTACCAATATTATTTAAATGTCTTCCACCACTAAGAACTTTTTTATTATAAGAAGAAGATAATTTATGAAATAAATGATCCCTTGCCTTAACTCCATCTAAAGGGTTATTAGTACGTGTATCATTTGTATATCCATTACTAACGAGAAAACAAGCAAAGTTCTTTTTATTAGGATTACAAGTTCCATTAGTTAGTCTCATGTTGCTGTTTGCTACTAATTTATCAGCCCAAAGTCCACTTAAATAATAATATGGTAATCTAAAATACCTTGGATCATCTATATAATCAAATCCGAGAGTTAAATCATAATCTTTTAAATCTGGTAAAATTGCTTCTGCCGTATAATACATTTTTATAGCTTTTTCATTAGGCTTCATCGGAGCATTGCCATATACACCATCAATTATTAGGTCATATTTTTCACTACTTTTTTCAGCATTAACGACTATTACTTCATATTTTTCATTTAATATATCATAAATAGGGGATATAATTCCTGATCCTGGGTAGCTATTAAGTAATTTTACTTTTAATATGGGTTTATTAACAGTAGCGTTTTTTGCTCCGAAAGACTCCATACCAAACCCTAGGGTCAGTAATAATATTATTGCTAACTTCTTCATTTTATAGCCATTTATATTTAATTAATAAACTTTAACCAAGCCTATTAAAAAACTCTTTAATTTTTTTTGTACATAATATAGCCTCTTCTTCAGTCAAATGAGGTCCTATTGGTAAACTAAGAATTTCTGAGCTAATTTTTTCAGTTAATTCAAAAGAATCAACTTTTAAATTCATATTTTGATAAGCAGGTTGTAAGTATATTGGGGTAGGGTAGTGAATTATAACTTGTACTCCCTGACTAACAAGATAATCTTTTAATTGATCTCGTTTTTTAGTCATTATAGGAAATATATGCCATACATTACCATCATTATATTTAGGTAAAATTATATCATTAATATTTAATTCTTGTAAATAAATTTTAGCAATTCTTTGTCTTTTTTTATTCCATTCATTAAGATATCTTAATTTAATAGAAAGTATTCCTGCTTGCAAATCATCTAATCTACTGTTTTTCCCTATGATTTCATGACTATAGCGTACTTTACTTCCGTAATTACGTAGTAATGTAAGTGTGTCAGCAATTTTATCATCATTTGTTGATATACATCCACCATCACCAAAACAACCTAGATTTTTACCTGGATAAAAACTAAAACCATTACAATCTCCGAATGATCCAGCTTTTTTTCCGCTAACTAAATCTATAGCTCCATGTGCTTGAGCAGCATCTTCTATAATTTTCAGATTATATTTTTTTGCTATAGCTAAAATTAGTTGCATATCACATACACGCCCATATAAATGAACCGGCATAATTGCACGTGTTTTACTTGTTATAGCATGCTCAATTTTTGAAGGGTCTAATAAATAAGTATCTTTGCAAACTTCAACTGGAACAGGCACTGCTCCAATTTCGGAAACAGCAAGCCATGAAGCTATAAAAGTATGGGCAGGCACTATTACCTCATCGCCAGCACCTATACCTAATGCCTTAAGGCTTAAAACTAATGCATCAAGACCGTTTGCTACGCCAATTACATGCTTTACTCCTAAGTAACTTGCAAATTCTTGTTCGAATTTTTCTAAACGCTTTCCCAAAAGATATGAAGCATCGTTATTTACATCTTGCCATAATTTATCTGCTTCTTGTTTAATTTCAGTGTAAGCACTTTTTAAGTCTAAAAATTTGATTTCCATAATTTAAATTCTTCGTATGATCTAATATAATCGCTTTCTTGGTAGTTTTCTGAAGCACAGATAATTACTTGAGGATTATTTTTTATATTTGTTATTTCCCGCCATAAAGGTTTTAGAATGTATAAACCTTTATTCGGTGCATTAAGAGTAATGGTTGTTTTATACTCTCCATCATCTAAAACGAAATCTACCGAGCCATGAGTACAAAAAATAAATTGTTTTAAATTTTTATGTGCATGCCCGCCGCGATCTTTTTTTAAATTATAAAGCCAGTAAACACGATGTATAGGAAAATCTAAAATTTGTCCTAGCTCAACAAAGGATAAGCTTCCTCTATCGTCATCAAAACGTGGAATTTCAATTAATTTGTAACTGTGATTCATAATAATTAATATACCATTCTACAGTTAATCTTAATGCATCGATAAAAGAAAATTTAGAAGACCAATTTAATTCTGAGCATAGTTTTGTATTATCGATAGCATATCTGAAATCGTGTCCCGCTCTATCTGTTACGTATGTTATTTGTTTTGCATAAGGTGTAGAATCAGTGTGAGGTCTTAATTCATCCAAAATATTACAAATTTTATTAGCAAGTTCTAAATTAGTTTGTTCGTTACGTGTACCTATATTGTAGTTTTCACCTACCACGCCTTTATGGAAAATAAGGTCTAAAGCAGAGCAATGATCTTCTACATACAACCAATCTCTAATATTTTTTCCATTACCATAAATTGGAATCGGTTCACCATTTAAGGCTTTTCTAATAATAGTAGGAATTAATTTTTCATTATGTTGCCTTGGTCCATAATTGTTTGAACAATTGCTAATTATTGTCGGTGAATTATATGAGTGAAAGTAAATTCTAACTAAAAAGTCACTAGAAGCTTTAGAAGCACTATAAGGAGAATTTGGAGCATAAGGAGAATTTTCAGAGAAACAACCTGTATCACCTAAACTACCATATACTTCATCGGTAGAAATATGTAAAAATCTGGAATTTATATTATCTTGTGATGACCAGTGATTTCTTGCAGATTCTAGTAAGTTGAAAGTACCTTGTATATTAGTTTCTATAAAAATTCTTGGATTAGCTAATGAATTATCTACATGCGATTCTGCTGCTAAATGAATTACATCGGATATATTATATTCTTTAAATAAATTTTCTATTAAGTCGATTTGGCAAATATTGCCATGAATAAATTTATAATTTTGTTTATTGCTAATATGATCAAGGCGTTTGATATCAGCAGCATAAGTTAAGGCATCTAAGTTAATAATATAGTAATTATTATATTTATTTAAAAAATATTCTACTAAATGGCTACCAATAAATCCGGCACCTCCTGTAATTAAAATAACTTTATCCATTTTTATTTTTTCTGCATTTTTAAAGATTTTATTTTTGTGTATTTAAAATAGAAAAGCTAGGGTGAGAATAAATATTTTTTAAATATTTACAATAATCGGAATTAGGGCTAAGTTCAGCTAGTTTTAGCAACATTTCTGCATCTATATATTTACAATTATATGCTACCTCTTCTAAACAGGCAATTTTTAATCCTTGTCTTTTTTCGATAGTAGCAATAAAATTCGATGCCTCGAGTAAACTATCATATGTACCTGTATCTAACCAAGCTACGCCACGTCCAAATACTTCTATATTTAAGTTATTTTCCTCTAAATAAGTTTGAAGAACTGATGTAATTTCTAATTCCCCACGCTTTGAAGGTTTAACTGCTTTTGCTTTTTTAATTACTGAATTATCAAAAAAGTATAAACCGGTTATAGCATAATTTGATTTAGGGTTTTGAGGTTTTTCTTCAATACTTGATACTTTGCAGCTAGGAAAAGAAATCTCAGCAATCCCATATCTTTCTGGATCTTTAACATAATAACCAAAAATTTTCGCTCCCTCTTGTAAAGATCTAGCATTTTGTAATATTGATACTAGTCCTTGACCATAAAAAATGTTATCCCCAAGAATTAAGCACACATTAGAATCTCCTATAAAATCTTCACCTATTATAAAAGCATCCGCAAGACCTTTAGGAGTATCTTGTATAGCATACTGAATATTAATACCTAAATGACTACCATCATTTAATAGATCTTGATATAAAGAAAGAAATACACTGTTAGTAATAATTAGGATTTCCTTGATTCCAGAAAGCATTAATACTGAAATAGGATAATAAATCATCGGTTTATCATAAACCGTTAAGAGATGCTTTGATAAAGATTTTGTAGCAGGGTAAAGTCTAGTAGCAGAACCACCTGCTAAAATTATACCTTTCATAAACTATTTAATAAGTTGTTGTGGATAGAATTATTAGTATCTTATACATTAAATATGTACTAACTACAAGCCTTAGTTTTTTAGAGCATTTACATATTTGCTTAATAAATCTATATCAATACTATAATCTGAATGCACAGGTGATATGATTTGAGTATTGGTATGAGCTCCTATCAAAAATTTTAAATCCATTTCTAGGCTCATAGCTAAAGAATGAAATACTTGGAAATTCGCTTCTTGTACGTTACTACTTAAAATTAATATTTTACAATCTTTAGGAGCGAAAATTAAATTAACCATACCCGCACCCGTAGGACCGATAATAACTTGTGCCATTGAGAATAATTCAATTTGTGCATGGGCTGATAAAAAATCTGGGTAAACAATTTCAAATCCTTGAGTAATCAAGAAATTTTCAATTTCCTCACTATTGAGTAATTTTCTATATGTAGCTCTTTTTCTTGATATATAAAGTTTACGAAATACCTTTTTAGGGTTATTAAATTGTTTAGATATTACCTTTTTTACAAACTGTATTGCTTTGGGAGCAATCACTACTGCATTTGAATAATCAGGTGCATTAACATTATCTTTAATTAAGGATAATGGGGAGGGATAATATAACTTATTTACTAAATATCCGTTTTTTCTTTCAAGCTTTATTAAATCTCTATTATCCAAATTGAACATTTTTAGGAGTTCTAATGATTGAGGATAATGATCTTCGTCAATTAATAATGGTATTTTTTTGTCTAATCCTTGAATTAAACTGAGTCTTGGTAAACATTCTACAATCCAATGATAGTAGTTTTTGGAATGATCTTTAACAAGATGAATCCCGCTATCAATAACTTGGGGATTTTTTATTATTTCAAATGACAAGTTTTTTTCATTAATCTTATTTACAATACCTATAGATTTAATATGGTAAACATATTTTTTATGATAGAAGTCGCTTTCTTCGCCATAAATAATATACTGATCATTATTATCAAGACCATCATATAAAGCTGTATTATTACTTAATATTAGATCTGTACCCCCGATTACAATTGCATTATTTATTTCTGCAAGATAAGTATCTGGTAATTTTATTGTGCAATTATATTTTTCTGATACATGAAAATCATTATTTATTACTTTAGGTTTAGTTAATTTTAATGTTTTGTTAGTATCAAAAAATTTTATTTTGTGAGATAATAATTTACATCCTTCAGAGACAGAATAATAATTAAAAATGTCTTTTAAAGGGCTTTTAAAAATTACATCCTGAGTTTCTTGAGTGTTTGTATTTAAATCATGAGATTTTTGAATACTTAGATCTGCATATTTAATTTTAAGGATGGTTCTCAAAGAAGCTAAATTTTCTCTAAATATTTGTTTTTTAGGGTTTAACCAAATTGCAATTGAAATTAAACATTTTGAAGCACAAAATATAGCGTAGCGTAACAAATATAAAATTTTATTAACAGCAGATAATATTCTAGGTTCAATTTTAACAGTTAAGAAAGCACTTTTTAGGCCTAACCCATTTAAAATATTAGCTAGCTTATATTTTTTTGTGTCTAAATTGGCTAGAATCTTTTTTAAGATAATCATAAATTACAAGATTTAAAGTAATAATTTGTATATATCAAATAACTTAGAGAGTTAAAAGTAAAGCAAGGAACTAAAGTATGAATTACTTAAAGTTTTGTAGAAATAATTCTTTAAATTAATAATGAGTATACAGTCAAAATGAATTTGAGATTAGGCAAGAGGAGTAATACCTATAACTAATTAGCTTAGCAACAAAATTACATGTTCAAATATATCAACTAATTAGTGCCTAATAAATCGTTTATTATATTATTTTCTTGCATAATTGTAAATATCAAAATATTTTATTTGAAATTAAAATAATTATTTTTTTAAATCCCTATGCCCCAAATAAGCTTTATAAAACCCAAACAAATTATTGGCCATCACCTAATATTACGTGATGTAGAGGTAGAAGATAGTTCGTTTATTTTAAACCTAAGAACTGATACTACTAAATCTAAATATCTCTCTTCAACCTCTAACGATTTATTACAACAAATTGAATGGATTAAAAAATATAAGCAAGATAATTCCCAATTATATTTTTTAATCCAAGATCAAAATTTAGAGCAAGTTGGAACAGTGCGACTTTATGATGCTCAAGAAGATTCATTTTGTTGGGGATCATGGATTTTAAAGGCTAATACACCAAGTGGCTACTCTATTGAGTCAGCTTTAATCATATATAGTTATGCACTTAGCCTAGGTTTTACTGAGGCTCACTTTGATGTAAGAAAAGAAAATGAATCTGTTTGGAGATTTCATGAAAGATTTGGAGCTATTAAAGTAGATGAAACAGACAAAGATTATTTTTTTACAATATCCTTTGAAGCAATAAAAAATTCTTTAGGAAGATATTCTAAATATTTACCAAAAAATATAAATATTATTTTATAAGCAGGGAATTTTTTGAAAAATATTTGATGTTATTTTTGCTTTTTCAACAGATAAACTATAAGGAGTAAATGGGTTTTTAGGTTGGCGGATAGGGTGGGATTCGAACCCACGGTACGGTTGCCCGTACGCCAGTTTTCAAGACTAGTGCCTTAAACCGCTCGGCCACCTATCCAAGAAGATTCATAGCAAAAAATATAGCATAATTCAAGAGAAATCGTAAAAAACTTTACTATGTTCGTTTAATTTGGAAAATTAGCTACAAGGTCTTATTAAATCAGCATTGTTGTGTGGAGCGGCTTTTTCGTCATTGCGAGGAGATGCTAGCATCGACGCAGCAATCTCATAAAACAGTATAAAATTCCTGAGATTGCGTACGAACAATTACTCCGTAATTTCCTCGCAATGACGATTTGGTATCCCTCAAAATCTACTTCATATCACGAAGCCAAATTGTTCTTTTAACTCATTTACAGTTTCAGACGCTCTAATTCTTGCTTTCTCTGCACCTTGGTGAAGTATTTTTAGTAAATATTCCTGATCATTCATTAACTCTAAATATTTATCACGCATAGGTTGCAGGTTAGTAATAATAATTTCTGCTAAATCTTCTTTAAAGTTGGCAAAACCTTGATTCTCATAGTTCTGAATTATATTCTCAAGTTTTTCTTCTGATAAGCTTGTATAAATATCTAGTAAATTACTAATTTCTGGTCTTGCTTCTTTATCATAACTGACAAAGCTTAAATGATCTGTTTTGGCTTTTTTAATTTTTTGATGAATAAGATCATTATCATCTCTTAAATTAATCCGAGAAAAATCTGAAGAATCGGATTTGCTCATTTTTTTACTACCATCTCTAAGACTCATAATTCTTGTTCCTGAGCTACTAATTAAAACCTCTGGTACTTTTAAAATTTCCTTATTAAACTTCCTGTTAATTACGCCGGCGATCTCTCTAGTTAGTTCCAAATGCTGCTTTTGGTCCTCACCAACAGGCACTGTATCGGCTTTATATATCAGTATATCAGCAGCCATAAGTACCGGATAAGAAAAAAGCCCAAGGCATGCTTTTTCTTGATCTTTTCCAGCCTTATCCTTAAACTGCGTCATGCGTTTTAACCAGCCGAGCGGCGTTACGCAATTCAGTAACCAAGCAAGTTCAGCATGCTCTTTTACCATACTCTGAGCAAAGATTGTGACTTTATTAGGGTCAAGACCTGCTGCTAAATAAATAGCTAAAGTTTCGATAACCGATCTTTTAAGTTCACTAGGTGCTATATCAACAGTAATAGAATGCAGATCAGCCAAAAAGAAAAAACAATTATATTCTTCCTGCATTTTAACCCAGTTTCGAATCGAGCCTAAATAGTTACCAAGATGCAAAGAACCAGTGGCTTGCACACCTGAAAGAACAGTTTTTTTCATTTTATACCTTTTTATTGTATTCATTAATAAATATATGTTATATATATACCGCGAATACTTCAAAAGTTGGTAAGTCAAATAAGCGGTGAGTCTACACAAGCGTAGATAAACTACGTGAGCAGAGACGAATTCCCCAATTTGGCTTGCCAAATCTTGAAGTGTTAAAGGTATACCAAATTAATATTTAATTTTTACTATATGCTTTGGCGTTTAAGAATTTTATCATTTTACGGATTATTATCGTTATTTACTTTTATCTTTTTTCTTATATGTTACATACCCGTAACGTTTTTCAATGTCAACTATCAAATAAGATATAGGATCGCTGTTATCTTTTCTTATGCTTTTGTGTGGCTTGCAAAAATTTGTTGTGGTTTGAAATATGAGGTAGAGGGACTCGAGAAATTGCCTAAAACCATTTCAATAGTTGTATCTAACCATCAATCCTTTTGGGATCAGATGTTTATGCAGCTTATTATCCCTAAACATTCATGGGTATTAAAACGTGAGTTATTTAATATACCGCTACTTGGTTGGGGACTTCGTATGGTTAAGCCGATTGCAGTAAATCGTGGCACTAATAGTTCAGTTGCTCAAATTTTAAGAGAGGGTGAGGAAAAAATCAAGGAAGGTTTATGGTTAATAATATTTCCTGAATCAACAAAAGTTCCGCCTGATAGAACAGTAAAATTTAAGCCAAGTGCTGTAAAGCTTGCTTCTATTACTAAAGTGCCGATAGTAATGATGGCACATAATGCCGGCTTATTTTGGCCTAGAGGCTTTTGGTTTAAACAGCCTGGAACTATAAAGGTAAAAATTATTGGAGTAATTGAAAAAGAAGAAGTAGAACAGACCGAAGTACGTATTCTTAACGATAAGATTGAAGAGATAATTAATAGCGAAAAGCAAAAATTATTAAATTAATACTTACACAATAGCAAATTACTAATGTAATTTGCTATTTGTATTAAATTAGTCTTGGATTAAGAAATAATTAGTATTATCATACAATTACCAACTATTCTTATAGAGGTATTATGAATAATACAACAGCATTAAAATTAATTGCAGTTATCGATAGCAAGCAAATGATGCTTTACGATGCTCAAGGAGTTAAAATTACTAATAATAAGCCTTTAAAGTTACCTTTAGATTTGGAAGAGTATCACCACCATAGAGAAAAAAGACAGAGTTTATACCAAAATAAATCTACTCCTGCTTCATTGTTCGAGCCTCATACTTCTTTAAAAGATATAGAGCATAAAGAAGCAGCAAAAAGCGTTATAAAACATTTAGAAAAAGCAGTAGGTCATGACCAAGCTAAATATAAAGAGCTAATTATAGTTGCTGAACCGCAAATGCTTGGTTGCGTTCGTCATGAGCTTAAAAATGGTCTAAAAAAGATGATTACTAAAGAAATAGCGAAAGATTTAGTGCAGCATAATGCTGAGGCAGTCGAGAGGGCAGTGTTCTCTTGATATGCATAGACTTAATGTCATTCCCGGGTAGGCGGGAATGACATAGAATAATAATTGTCTGGTACTATTGGCTTGACCACGGGATCCAGAAAAAATAAAAATACTAATATTGGATCCCGTGGTCAAGCCATGGGATGACAGGATGATAAAGTTTCCGCTCGCAATGACGCAAAGTTTATTAACAAAAACAAATTAAATATTACAAATAATTATGTCGCGAATTTATTTTAACGGTCCTGAGGGGCGAATCGAAGGAATATATGTAAAAGCAGAAGCATATAATGCTCCTGTTGCATTGGTTCTTCATCCCCATCCTTTGCATGGCGGTGATATGAATAATACAGTAGTGTATAACGCCTATAAAGTTTTATCTGAGCATGGCTATACAGTTCTACGTATTAACTTCAGAGGAGTAGGGCATTCAGAGGGTAACTTTAATAATGGGGTGGGTGAGGTTATAGATGCCGGAACAGCACTTGATTGGTTACAGCAGAATAATCCAAACGCTCAGTCTAATTTAGTATTAGGGTTTTCATTCGGTGCATGGATAGCTATGCAGCTTGTGATGAGACGCCCTGAAATAAATAATTTTATTGCTATTTCACCTCCAGTAAATAAATATGATTTTTCATTCCTTTCGCCTTGTCCTATTCCAGGATTTGTACTACAAGGTGATAGTGATAGTATAGTCTCAGCTGAAGCGGTAAAAGATTTAGCAAGTAAGTTATCTAAACAACAAGCTCATATTAAGGTTGGATGTAAAATTATTAGAGGTGCTGACCATTTCTTTCGTTATAAAATGGAAGAATTTTCTAAAGCAATAGGGGATTATTTGAAAACATTAGATCATGGTTATCCACAAAATAATAATAATGTAAACGAAGAATCGAAGAGTCAGAAGAAGTTATTTTTGTATTAAATGGATGTCATTGCGAGCCACTGAAAGTGGCGTGGCAATCTCATGAAGTAAAACTCCTAAGATTGCTTCGTTGGTTATTACATAACTTTCTCGCAATGACAGAAAAACCAAGCCCTGCGACAGCAAGAGAACCCAATCAAGACATTAAACATTTATTAGCATCCAAAGTTTCACCTGTTACAGTTACTGAATCCTGCTCTTCCTCCAATATCTCAAAAGATGAGAACGTTAAATCAGGATATTCAAATTTACAAAAATGCCATTCTTCTTTAAACTGCTTATTACAATCCCGCATGATTTTTTTAATATCTTCCCCTATACATCTAAAATTAGAATAATAAAATAAGGTATTAGAAGTAATAATAATAGCTAGATCTTCTAACTGTTTATCAAAATATTTAGTATTAGTGATAAGTTGCAAAGGGATATCATTACATATTTCATATCCAAGTTTTCGTCCTAGTAAGATAATATAATCACTAAAGACTAAATCCGGTAAAATGCCATAAATAGTACCTTTAGAATAAAGTTGTGCAAGAGGCAAAATAGCTTTTTCTTCGCCAAGCAGCATAGCACAGGTTAGATTTTCAACAGCCGACTCAAATAATAAATTTATCGCTTTTTCAGCATAAGAATCCCAAATTGTCTCAAAAATAGATAATATCTTAACTTGTCGCAGACCTTTTTCAAGTAACTGATTTTCAGGCAGTAAATAAAAAATTTCTTTATTATGTATTTCTACGATTTTCAAAATATACCTTAAAATTTATTACATTATAAAACAAGTACATCCTTGTTTCCCTAATACTGAAGTTCCATCATCATCATTTCCGATTTTTTGTGGTTCTGATGTGTTAATAGGTTGTTCATAATAATAATTATCGCCTCTTGATACTAAAGTTTTTTCTTCAACCCCCCAGTAGTAGCAAAATTATAATTTACTTCGCTTTGTGTTTTGGGTATATTAGTAGATTTGTTGCCTGAATTTGTTTCTTCATCTTTTTCAACGTTAATATTATAATCTATTGTACTTTTTGTTTTTTTATATTAGTAGTTTTTTTATTTTTGAAATCTTTTATATCGCTTTGAGTAGCTCGCCTTACGGTATTAGATGGTTGGTGTGTAGTACTAGGTAAAGGAGCTGAAATTGTGGGAATAATAGTTGATTCCGAAATATCAAATATGTCTTTTAAATCAGTATTGTTTAAATTTATATTAATAGCCTTTTCTGCATTTAGTTTCATTGTATCATTAATACATGTTCGGTATAAATATTTATTATCGGAGATAGAACTAGCACAAACTGTAACTAATTTTTGTAAGTAATCTTCTAAAATATCTTCACCTTTATAATCGCTATTAGAGCATTTTTTAGATTCAAAATGCTTTCCTATCGCAAGTATAAAGTCTCCATAAATAATATTTTTTTTCAACCATCCAGCCATTATAATAAAATTGAGCCTAAGTACCAAGCGGCATTTTCTTGACCACAAACTAAAGCTTCTTTTAATTTTACACATATTTTGGATATAATATATTTATTATCTTGTGTGATTGTTAATGTACAATCTTTTGATTGAGTAAGAGGTAATTGTATATTTTCAAAATAATATTTTAATGCTTCTTGTAATATATCGAAAGAGGTAGGTAAAAATTTTGGTTCAAATATATTTTTTAATTCAGTATTTTCTAAATTCCTTTTAAAACTAGATGCGGCATTTTTTTTATTTCGTCAGTAATAATACTATTAATCTCTAATTGATATTGATTTTTGGTATTTTTAATAGTTTTAGCACAATCTTTGGCTAAATTTTTTAAATCTTTTGATATGTCACCTTTAAATCCATTATTTGTACATCTTATAGAACCAAGCTTTATTCCTATTGCAATAATAAAATTGCCTATCGTACAATCTTTTTCAAATAACCAGCCATTATAATAGAATTGAGCGAGATACCAAGCTGCTTTTGCTTCGCCATAAACGAATATTTCTTTTAATCTTTTGTATAGTTCAATTAGAACTGCTTCATTATTTTGTGTTATTTCTCAATCCTTTGATATTCTAAGAGGTATTTCAATATATTCATCATAATCGCTTAATGCCTTTTTTATTAATTTCGTAAAGATGAGGTAATTTTTCTTTCATCGTTTTCATTCCTTTTTTTTAGGATATAGTGCAAAGTACTGCACCATCTAGTAATTCTAGATTTTCTCCATTAATTTTGTTGATTTGTCATTAAATATTTGTTTTTTCACTACCCCAGAAGCAGTATCGTTATTTAATATAGTGAATGTACTTAATAGCTCTTGCTCTTTTTCTTCTTCCAGTTCTATTTTTTTAAATACTTCCTCCCTACCATCAAAAACGCTTATATTAGTAATTAAGCGACCTTCAGGGGGTAAGGGATTATTAAAATCTCTTATAATGGTTTGTATATTAGCAAGAATTAAGTACTCAGGAACAGGAATTTTATCCCAGCTTTTGGATGCAATATTAATTATTCCTGTTTCTATAAAAGCTAGCTCTTTAAGATCAGAATCACTGATTATTCCAAAATTCTTTAAATATATGGAATTTGTCCTATTTATATGATCTGTATATTTTGTTATAGTACTCAGCATTTTTATTAAATTACTTGCATATTAATTGTCGATTCCTAAATGATTTTTGTTATAAAATGCATTCAAATATGCACAAGCATCTTTACTTCCTAAAAGCATAGCTCCTTGAAAATATAGTATGGCTTTATCGCAATAGATCTCATGTAATTTATTATTTTTCTGAAAAGTAATAGTCGGCTTTATCTTTGGTTTACGATCATTAATTATAAAATCTAAAGTTTTTTTATCAGCACCATTTAAAACTGTACCTGTATTTTCTTTTATTGAATTAAAATACTGTTTCTCTGATATTGCTTCAAAAGATTTGAGGTAATAATTAATAATTTCATCGTTTATTTCAGGATTATCAACTAATTTTTTATTACTAAAATATTCTTGTGTTCTACAAATAGCATCGTATGAAATATTTATCTCGCTTTTGCTTGTTGTAGGTGGGTTAAATATTAAATTCATTTGCTGACATTCGGCAATGCCAAATTTCGGAGCTAATAAAACTAAATCATCAAGGAATATTTTTTTCCCAAATCATTATTCTGAGAGTCAGGCTGAGAGTCAGGGTATTTTGTAAATATAAAATCATATAATTGAATTAGCTCATAAGCTGCATTATTACAACCTGTGAATAAAGCATATTTAAAATATTTTTCTGCATACTCTGACATGGCTTTTAGTTTTTTAATATCATCAATACTAGGAGTTGGGATAAAGTTCAATTTTTTTATTTTACTAAATTGCTCATTAGCCTTATTCATAAATATTTGTGAAATAGGGTTAGGGTTTGTTTGAGAATTATCATTTTTATGCATATGTTATTACTTTTTAATTTAAGGGCTTAAGCTTTTATTGTCATTGCGAGGAGGCATTGTTACATGGATCAGAAAACGCTTGCAATGTCATTCCCGCATGAGGCTTGCTTGTGTAGATCAATTTTTCCTCTGTCATCCCGCGAGCTTGTAGCGGGATGCAAATACTGAGAAAATTAGTATTTTTTATTATTTTTTGGATGCCGTGGTCAAGCAACGGCATGACATCGAAAGTGCTTTTCGATCCACGCAGACAATGAATTTTCGCAATGACGGAAAAATAATTAACAATAATTAAATTTACAATTTAAATTTAGTAATATTTTTGCTAAAAGGAAAGTTCAGCGGTAGAAAAAGAGAGTATTTTTTTGGAAGGTAGTTGCAATATTATTCTACCTATGGAATCGATACCTTGAAAAGTACCTGTAACAATGTCATTTTGATATTTAACACTAATATTTTCATCTAACTTATAAGCATGTTTCAGCCATTTTTCTCTAATAAATGAAAAGCCATTTTTTTCCCAAATTTGATAATATTTTTCAAAATTTTCTATTAATATTGCAAGTAAAGCTTTAGGGGTGATAACGGGAAGTTCTTCATCTACTAAGCTAGTAGTGGGCTGGTCGATATTTATTGGGTGATAAGTAATATTAATACCAACACCTATAATAAGATAATAAGCTTCTTCTACTTTAACCGATTCAAGAAGTATACCAGATATTTTTTTACCCCCTACTAAAACATCATTTGGCCATTTGAGATGTATTATGTCATTCCCGCTTTTGCGGGAATCCAGAAATATATTAGAAGAGTTATTATATAAATCTTTATCAGAGTGGCTTTGATTTTTTACTGGATTCCCGCCTACGCGGGGATGACATAGGGCGTTTACACTATCATAAACCGCAAGGGCTGTAACGAAAGACAATTGTGGTAGTAATTCAAGCTCTTTATTAGGCTTAATTAGTAAACTAGCGTGTAAATTTCCGGAAGTAGATTGCCAGTTTTTACCGCTTCTGCCACGTCCTGTGGTTTGAGATTTAGCAAGTATGATATGGTCTCTATTAGGTTTATTATTTTTAGCCATTCTAATGGCTTCAAGGTTTGTGCTATCTAATTCATCAAAAACAAATAGCTTATATCTACCTAAATTCATTTAAACCTAAGACGAAATAATGAAAGATCCGAAAAGTAAAAACCCTATTACTACAAAGTTAATTAATAATAACCCGTAAGAAATAGGTATTTTTGTTGGATTAGGTTTTTCAGCAAAATACATCGTTTTAATTATTTTAAGATAGTAAAAAGCCGCAATGACGCTAGTAAATATAACAAAATAAGCAAGCAAAAACTCTTCTTGAGTAATTGCTTGGTAAAAAAGATAATATTTTCCAAGGAAGCCAGCAAGTGGAGGGATACCTATCATAGAAAACATAATTATACAAATTGCAGCAGCTATAGCTTTATGGTTTTCTGCAATTCCTTGTATGCTTTCAAAATTAGCTTTATCTGTCTGTTTTCCGAGTAACATAATTAGGCAAGTAAAGAACCCTATACTTGCTGCTGCATATATCAACATATAGAGCATAGCAGCTTTATTGCCGTCTTCAGTACGCAACAATACGCCTATTAATACATAACCGATATTTAGAATGGTACTATATGCCATTAATCTTTTTAAGGAAGTTTGACGAATAGCACCAAGAACACCAAATATCATAGATAATAAAGCAATTATTTTTATCAGATTATAACTAATAGGGTGATAGTTTTTAATAATTAAATTTTCGATATTTAATAAAATAGCAACAGCTCCAATTTTTGAAGACGCTGTAAAATATGTAACTGAAGCGATAGGTGAACCCTCATATACATCTGGTACCCAAAAATGCAAGGGGGCACTTGAAAGCTTAAAGAAAATACTGCTTAAAAATAGCACTACACCAATTACTAAACCTAAATTTACTGAAGAGCTATCATTTAGCTTATAAAATATATCTGAAAATTGTAAGCTTCCGCCAAATCCATATATAAAAGAAATACCAAATAATGATAAGCAACTAACTAAACTGCCTAATATAAAATATTTTAATGCTCCCTCTGATGATTTAATCTCACTTAATTTAAAACCAGCGAGTATATAAGAAGTTAAAGCAGTAAGTTCCATGGCACAAAAAAGTAATAAAAAATTCTGTGCTGAAATTGTCACAAAAATCCCAACTGTAGATAATAATATCAAAGTTATAAATTCAAATTTTAGTGGTTCACCGCTACGCACCGAATAATCTCGGTAAATTATCATAGATATTATAGTAAATATCAAAATGATAGCCTTATAATTAGTAATATTTGCATTAGTAGTAAACATTACATAATCTAGGTATAATACACTTTCAGAGTAAGAATATTTTAAAATAACGAAAATTGTTAATATGGTGAGTAAAATAGTTATGTTAGCAACAATTCTATTTTTACCTTGCAGTATTACGGCAAAGAAATGGCTTAAAAGTGCTGTTAAAGTTAAAGTTATTTCAGGAAGTAGCATATAAAATTAATGTTGTTTATCGAAATATAAATATTAGTAAATAAATAATTTTTTATCAATAAACTTATATATAAATTAGCCTTTAATGCACTAAAAATTTGCAATTTTCTATAATTATACGCTATATTACTGTTGTTTATGTATAAAAGTTTAATAAAATAATGTATTTATTATCATATATATTAGGAGGACTAAATACATTACTCCGCCAGTTATGTCTATCAATTAGCTCTATAGAGTTCTATAAAGACGTATATCAAAAATATCATGGTTATGGAATAAGGTATTTATTTATTGTGTCTTTCATTTCGGCAATAATTTATTGTATCTTTATATTAAATTATCTAATAACCTTGAAAGACAGCTTTAACGGAATAAAACAGACAAAAACGACAGATAATATTGAATATATCATCAATCAATTACCGGAAATGCAATATGCTACTTCACGAATTCTTGTAAAAGATGAAGAACCTATTTATTTATATAATAAAAATAATGATAAAGTAGCTGTTATTGATACAAAAAATCAGGTTTCAATTAGAGAAAAAAGCAAGATACCTTTTGTAATTGAGGCAGATAAACTTACAATAAATTTTGCAATAGATAGCACTAAAAGAAGCTTCCCTCGTACCATTAATTACTCAAGTTTATTCGATCAAAGTCAGATGACTTTAACTCCTGAAATAATAAAAAAATATTTTGCCGATAATTTAATGCATTTACCAAATTTATTTATTTATCTTGGTATGCCAGCTATTATATTATTTTGGTTTGTAGCATTCTTTTTAGAAAGAAGTATTATAATATTATTAGTATGTGTTGCATTCATATTATTATTCAATAAAGTCTCAGTACAAGATGCTACAAGATTAGTAATGTTTTCAAGCGGAGTGCCGATATTATTGCAGACGGTTGTTCCTTTTGTACCGGTATTAGGTACAATATTACAAATACTTCAAATATTTACTACTGGTCTATTATTTATTGCTATTTGGCAAGTCAATAAGAATAGAAAGTTTTCGAGTTACTTGTAAAAACTCTTTTTCGTTAGAATAGTCTAAAGTTATTTTTTCTTTTATCTGATGTTTAAACCATGTGATTTGTCTTTTAGCATACCTGCGTGTTCGTGTTTGAGCTAAGTTTAAAGCCTCACCCAAAGTTAGTTTGTTTTCTAGATAAGCCAAAATTTCTTTTATGCTTACAGCTTTTAAATTTAGATAATCAGGGGTAAATTGTTTTTTTATTAGAGCAATTTCGTCTATTGCACCATCTTTAAATATATTAGCTAAACGTTCATCACATATTTTATATAAAAATTTTCTCTCAGGATTTAAGAAGATAATTTTAAAATTAAATTCAGATAAGATTTGTTCTTTTGGCAAAGTTTGGAAAGAGAAAATAGACTTGCCGGTTTGCAGCACTACTTCATAAGCTCTAATTAGCCTTTGAGTGTCTGATTGATTAATTTTAGATGAAGCTAGTGGATCAAGCTTTGTAAGCCTATTATGTAGCTCTATATTGCCTATTTCGTTATGCAGCTTTCTTACTTGCTGTCTTAAATCGTCAGATATATCAGGAATATTATTATATCCAAAAACTAAGGAGTTAATATATAATCCCGTACCGCCTATTAATATAGGAAGCTTACCACTAGCAGTTACCTGATTTATTTTTTCGGCAGCAAGTTTTAGATATTTTACTACCGAAAAATCTTCAGTAATAGGCAAGAAGTTATATAAATGATAAGGAATTTCGCTTTTATAGCTTTCCGGAGGAGAGGCGGTAATAATTGGAATTTCTTTATAAACCTGCATTGAGTCAATATTTATTATTTCCCCGTCGCAAGCTTTGGCAAGTGCATGACCTAGATAAGATTTTCCACTAGCAGTAGGACCGCATAAGATGATTATTTCTTTTTTTTGCACTTAAATATTAAGTCCGTACTTGCTTAATAATTGATTAATCATCGTTTTTAACTCTTCTAGTTTTTCAGCACTTTTTGATTCAGCTCTTGCGATAATGGCAGATTCAGTATTAGAACTACGCAATAACCACCAACCATCTTCCGTGTTTACTCTTACTCCATCAATATCATTAAACTCTATTTTATCCTTTAGTAATTTTTCTTTGATTTCTTCAATAATTTGTAATTTTAATTCAGAAGAAACAAAAATTTTAACTTCCGGCGTGCTATAGCTTTTCGGTAGCTCATCTATTATTTCGTCTAAAGTTTTGCTTGATCTAGTCAGTAAATCCAAAAATCTTAATGCCGCATAGATTGCATCGTCAAAACCGAAATATTTATCGGCAAAGAATATATGCCCGCTCATCTCACCGGCTAGTAAAGCCTTTGACTCAGCCATTTTACTTTTAATAAATGGATGACCAGTTTGCCATATTATAGCTTGCCCACCATATGATTTGATTCTATCGGCTATGAGCTGACTGGCTTTTACATCAAGTATTATAGTAGCATTTGGGTTTTCTTTTAAAATATCCTCGGCAAAAATACATAAAATTTGATCACCAAATAACATCTTACCGCTTGAGCTTACAATGCCAATTCTATCGCCATCGCCATCAAAAGCTATACCAAGATCGCAATTTTGTTCTTTAACTAATTTAATTAATTCCTGTAAATTATCGACTTTAGTAGGATCAGGGTGATGACTTGGAAAATTCCCATCAATCTTGCTATTGAGGATAATGTTTTCATTATTTAAACGATTTTTTAACTCTTCAACAATATTGCCAGTTGCTCCGTTACCAGGGTCCCAAGCTACTTTTAGGTTGGAATTTACTATTATTTTTTCTAGAATATTTTTTATATATCTGTCACTAATATTGATTTTACTCTTATTTACAATATTAATTTCAGGAGGATTATTACTCCAGTCAGTATTTAAAATCTCTGTTAATAAATCCTGTATTTGAGAACCAAAAAAAGATTTGCCATGTTGTATTATTTTAAAGCCGTTATCATCACGAGGGTTATGTGAACCGGTAACCATAATACTACCAGCTGGGGTAAATTTTTTATCAGCAAAATATAGAACTGGACTTGGGACAACGCCAATATTTATAACCTCAGCCCCTGCATCAATTAAACCCATTTCTAAAGCCTTATAAAGGGTAGGGGAGCTAAGACGACCATCCATACCGACGCAGATCTTATTATTGCCATCCTTTATAGTCATCTTTGCAAAGCAAAAACCAACCTTATAAGCTACTTCTACTGTTAAATCAGTAAGGCTATTACCTCTTATGTCATAAGCCCTAAAAATGTTTTTGTTAATGTTCATAAAAACCATCTAATAAATGCAAGTTCGGTATACGAAGATCAACTTCAAAAAGAGCAAGGAGGCCATAAGACGAGGAACGGAAGCAGTTACTTAATACGTTAGTACCACAGTACTTATAGGACGACGTAGTCAATTTTTGAAGTTGATCGAGTATACTATAGGCTAAAGCTTTCGCCTAGATAAACCTCTTTAACTTTCTTGCTATTTGCTATTTCTTTGCTACTTCCTTCTAACAATACTTTTCCCTCGAAAATAACATATGCTCGGTCAACTATATCTAAAGTATCACGCACGTTATGATCAGTAATTAGAATGCCGATATTTAATTCACGCAAGTAAGTAATTAGATTTTTGATATCGGAAATAGCCAGCGGATCAATACCGGCAAGTGGTTCATCAAGCATGATAAATTTTGGCTCTATTGCAAGCGATCTTGCAATCTCAAGCCTGCGTCTTTCACCACCTGATAAGCTAGCAGCCGATAGATCCTGTAAATGTATTATAGAAAATTTTTCCAGTAAATTATGAGTTTTTTGCTCAATTACTTCTTTATCATTTTCAGATATTTCAATTATAGCTTTAATATTATCTTCAACCGATAAGCCTAGAAAAATTGAAGGTTCTTGAAGAAGGTAACCAATACCAAGCCTTGCTCTTAAATAAATCGGCAAATTAGTTATATTAATATCATTTAATAATAACTGTCCGGAATCTGCTTTCATTAAGCCAATAATGATATTAAAACAAGTTGTTTTACCAGCTCCGTTTGGACCAAATAAACCAACTATTTCACCTTGTTTGACATTAAGAGATATATCGCTTAATATGGTTCTCTTTTTATAGGATTTTGATATATTTTTAACTTGTAAGCTGTCCATTTAATTTATTGTCTTACTATTTTTATTAATAATATCCACATAATAAATAAGTTTATTAGTTTTTAAAATATTATTATTACGTTCTAATACAACATTACCAAGTAAAATAAGTTGTCTATTATCTAAAAAATATTTTCCTGAATCTGCTAATAATAACTCATTATTTATTTTTTTCTCAACACTTAATTTAGTTGGAACAACTATATAATCAATTGTTTGTTTATTATCTACTGTTTTATAAAAAATATATAATTCTTCAGTTCTAAGTATCGCATTAACAAAATAAACAATGACATTTCCAAGGTATTCTGCCTTTTGTTTAACTCTATTAATGATTAAAGTATCAGATGTGATATGTAAGTTTGAAATATCTTTATCATCAGCATATGTTGAGATACTAATAATAAATAATATTACAAGTTTAATAATCCGATAGATCAATAGTTGTGTAGACATTGCCTTTAAAAATTATAATATTATTGTCGTCTTGCGTGTTAAAACTATCTGAAGTAATAGTAGAGTTTTTATGAAATAATGTAACAGGAGAGTTGCTAATTATGCTTTTATTTATTAAATCGATTCTTGCATCATTAGTGTCAAATATCATATCTTCAAAATAAAATGTTACATCATTTTTTAAATCTAATATATGCGACTCTTCGTTGAAAAATCCTTCTTTTGCATAAACAGTAACTGATTGGTTTTGATTTACGTTATATATGCCGTTTATTATATCTAATTTATACTTGTTATCCGAATCTTTTATAGCTTGCTCAGCTTTAACTAAATAGCTATTTAAATTTTTATCTACCCCCTCAAAAACTGAATCTTTTAATATAATATTATATTTTAAATCAAGATTTTTTTCTGAAGCTTTTTCTACAATATTAGTATTATTTTCTTCGGTAGGGTAGCTACTTTTAACTAATATATATCCTGCATATAAAATTCCAAGTATAATTAGGAAATAAGCAAATTTCCAAAATTTTTTCCGTCTTTTATAAGAAGAGGGCATATACTAATTGACTCCTGCTCGTAATAAATCATGTATATGAGTAATGCCTATAATGATATTATTGTCAACAATGGGTAAATTAGTAATATTTTTAGCTTTCATTAAATCTAAAACTTCTTTTGCAAATATTTCAGATGAGATATATACAGGATTTTTAGTCATAATATCTGAGGCTGTTTTTAAATGAATTTGATCGTTAATATGACGACGTAAATCACCATCTGTTATAACCCCTACTAAATTCTTAGCTTTATCTATTACTAAGGTACAACCTAAGCGTTTTTTATTCATAACAATTATAGTTTCAGCAAAAGTTGTGTCTTCATGCACTAAAGGTATTTGGTCACCGCTACGCATTAAATGTTTAATTTCTGTCAAATTAGCCCCTATGCTACCCCCTGGATGATATGACTTGAAATCATCCTTAGTAAAACCTTTTACTTCATGTATGACAGTCATTAATGCATCGCCAAGTGATAGCATTATTAAAGATGAAACTGTAGGAGCTCCAATTATTGAGGCTTCTGAATATTCAGGCACTATAAGTAAGAAATCACTATTTGCAGCTAAAGTAGAATTTTTATTCATTGTCATTGCGGCAATTTTTACAGAAAAATCTTTGCAATATTTAATGATGTTAAATAATTCTTTAGTTTCACCAGAATTAGAAAGCATAATGACTAAATCATCTTTAGTAATCATCCCAAGATCCCCATGGCTTGCTTCCGCTGGATGTATATAAAAAGCTGGCATACCAGTTGAAGAAAAGCTTGCGGCTATTTTCTTTGCAATATAACCACTTTTACCTATACCCGTTAAAATTACTCTTCCTTTAAAAGATAGTAAAAACTCTACAATTCGGTTGAAATCTTCAGGGATATATTCAGATAGCTTTTTTAAAGCACTAGCTTCACTAGAAATTACTCTTTTAGCAATATTCTGGTAATTGTTTATAGGGTTCATTGCTTTTATAGTTGTTGAAAAAAGTGTCACCTTGTTAATTTATCCGACCTTGTCATATGGATCTGATGTCATTCCTGCTTAAGGCTTGCCCGCATGGATCATTTTTCCCTGTCATTCCGTGATTTATTCATGGAATCCAGTTAAAAATACTAATAAAATTAGTATTTTTTATTATTTTCTGGATGCCGTGGTCAAGCCACGGCATGCCAACCAAAGATGCTTTTCGATCCATGCAATAATGCCACCACGGGATGACAATATTACTAGGTAAAATATTTACGTTCTGTAACTACTTCAGTCGTTTCGGCATTATTGTCTTCGTTCCAAGATCTTTTTTTACCATTTTCCCGTTTTTCAGGTTCTTGGTGTTCTTTAGGGCTATTTTTTGGTTTTGCACTTGCTGAAGATTTATCTTTCTCAGCATTTTTAATAGTTAGTTTGGCTTTACCTTTATTATCAAACCCGATAAGCTTAACTTTTACTATATCGCCTTGCTTTAAAAAGCTGCTAACTGATTCGATTCTTTCTTCGGCAATTTCGCTAATATGAACAAAACCATCTTTATTGCCTAGATAATTAACAAAAGCACCAGAGTCTAATATTTTCATTACAGTGCCGTTAAATACTTCACCTATTTTAGGTTCGATAGCAATAGCTTTAACTTTATCTAAAGCAACTTTTAGCTTATTCTTATCCGAAGCATAAATAGAAACTGTGCCATCATCGCTTATATCAATTTTAGCACCGCTAGTTTCGCAAATTTCCTTTATTACTTTACCACCAGGACCGATAATATCTCTGATCTTATCCTTATCAACTTTTAAAGTAGTAGTAGATGGAGCGTTTTTGCTCATCTCATTATTTGGTTTACTAATAACTTTATTCATTTTCTCAAGTATATGCAAACGTCCTGCGCGTGCTTGCTCTAAAGCTATTTTCATTATGTCAAAATTTACACCAGATATTTTAATATCCATTTGTAAAGCTGTGATACCTTCGCTAGTACCTGCAACTTTAAAGTCCATATCGCCGAAATAATCTTCATCGCCAAGAATATCAGATAATACCGCAAATTTCTCTTTTTCTTTAACAAGCCCCATAGCAATACCTGCTACTGGTGCTTTTATTGGAACGCCAGCATACATTAAAGCAAGTGAGCTACCGCAAACTGTTGCCATTGAAGAAGAGCCATTAGATTCGGTAGTTTCTGCAACTACTCTAATAGAATAAGGGAACTGTGTTTTAGTAGGTAATACCGGATTAACAGCACGCCAAGCGAGTTTACCATGCCCAACTTCACGTCTTCCTGGAGCTTTCATCGGCATTGCTTCATTAACAGAGTAAGGCGGGAAGATATAATTAAGCATAAAGCGTTCTTTATATTCACCCTCAAGGCTATCGATTATTTGTTCATCTAAGCTAGTTCCAAATGTGCTACTTACTAAGCTCTGTGTTTCGCCTCTAGTAAATAAAGCTGAGCCGTGAGCACAAGGTAATAATCCAACTTCACAAGTAATTTGTCTTATATCTGTTGTAGTACGTCCATCTATACGTTTATTTTTTTGTAAAATATTACCACGTAATACATCTGATTCAACAGATTTTAAAGCTGATTCGATTTGGTAATTATTATATTTTTTACTTTCTATATCATCCTCAAAATGCTTAAGTACTTTTTCAGGTATTAGTTTTAAATTAGTACTGCGTTCTTGTTTAGATTTAATCGCAAAAGTTTGCTCAATTTCTTTTGCAAATAATTTTTTGATTTCATTCTTTAATTCAGCAGGGTATAAATCTTGCATTTCAAGCTTTGGTTTTTTAGCTTCAGCTGCAAGTTCTTTAATAATATTTATGACTGGCTGGAAACTATCAAAACCGAATTTTACAGCAGCAAGCATTTGCTCTTCAGAAAGTAAATGTGCTTCTGACTCAACCATCATTACAGAGTCGTTTGTTCCTGCAACAACTAAATCAAGCTGGCTTGTCTTTAATAAGTCAAGTGTTGGGTTTAAAACGAATTCCCCGTTTATTAAGCCTACTTTACTTGCAGCAACTATTTCTAGATAAGGTGCAGGTGAAAGGCTAAGTGCAGCAGAAGCACCAATAATAGCAAGTATATCAACTGGTGTTTCAGGATCATATGAAAGAACAGTGCAGGTAACAAATGTTTCATTAACAAAAGCAGGGTGAAATAATGGTCTGATCGGTCTATCTATCAGACGTGATACTAAAACTTCCCGATCTGATGCTTTGCCCTCACGCTTAAAAAAGCCGCCTGGTATTTTACCAGAAGCATATGCCATTTCTCTGTAATTAATTGTTAGAGGAAAAAAGCCAATACCTTCTTTTGCTTTGGCAGCAGTTACTGCTGTACATAGTAAGACAGAATTACCCATTTTAACAGTAACTGCTCCATCAGCTTGGCGAGCTATTTTGCCGGTACTCAGTTCAAGAGTTTTTCCGCCCCATTCAACTGTTTTAATTATCTCATTAAACATCTATATATATCTCTTAATTTATTTTTAGGTTATAGGTTATTTTTGTATACTTAGGATTCATTATATCATTCCCGCGTAGACGGGAATCCAGTAAAAATAAGTATAAATACAGCAAGAGTTTAAAAATAACAGCTCGATTCGTCTTGCTTTATGGTGGATTCCCGCCTACTCGGGAATGACATCAAACCATATAAAAACTTTTGTTTACAATTTAGTTACTTAATCTTTCTAATACCGAGCTTACTTATTAAATCTAAATACTCGCTTACATTTTTTTTCTTTATATAATTAAGTAATCTACGGCGGCGTCCGACTAAGATTAATAATCCTCTTCTTGAGGTATGATCTTTATGGTTAGATTTGAAATGCTCAGTTAAGTTATTGATCCGCTCAGTTAAAATAGCACATTGTACTGCACTTGAGCCTGTATCATAATCATTTATAGCATAATTTTTAATTAATTCTTGTTTACGTTCTTGTGTAATCGACATCGATAATTTCTCCTTATTAGTCTATTGCGTTAAATTAAATACTCGTAAAGAATGGAAGCAATTCTTATTTAAGCTACCAATTGCAAGCAGAATGCCATTATAGCGAACCCACATAAAATCTATGTTTTTGTCATAATCAAATAAGCATTTTTGACCATATTTAATTTGTTGTGCTTGCTCGTCGTTAGCATCAAGAACCAGGATGTCGTCCAGTATTGCTTCTATCTTTATATTTTTTTCCTCAAGGGAAGCTTTCGTAATCTCAGTAGGAGAATCAATTTGGATAGAATTTTCTTCTTTAAATATCCCAACTTGAGTACGGCGTAATTCTATCACAAATCCTAAACTTTGCAAGGACAATGCCAAATCTTCTGCTAAAGTCCTTATATAAGTACCTTTTGAGCATTCAGCGTAGTAGGTAGCGGTGGTATTTTTTTCGTCGTAATCAAGACATTTTAGATCATAGATTGTTATATTACGTGGTTTTAGTTCTACTTCTTTACCATCTCGTGCTAATTTATATGCTCGTACTCCATTAACTTTAAGAGCAGAGAAAGCAGGGGGAATTTGTGTTATAGTACCAATAAATTTAGAGCATATAGCATATACATTTTCTTTTGTTGGTATATAATCTGTTGTAGCTATTACTTTGCCGGCATAGTCACCGCTATCGGTTTGCTTGCCAAATTTTACAGTAAAAATATAGGTTTTTTTAGCGTCAATTAGCATTTGCACTAATTTTGTAGCTTCACCTATAGCAAGAGGCAGTACTCCTTCTGCCTCGACATCTAAAGTGCCACTATGACCTATTTTAACTTTACCAAGTACTTTTTTTATTATACTAACAAGTTTAGCCGAGCTTATTCCTCTAGGCTTATAAACATTTAACCAATAACTATTCATACATTATTTTTCTGAAATGAAGAATTATATACGAAGATCAACTTGGAAAAGAGCAAGGAATCTGTAAGCCGAGGACCGAAGCGTATACTTAAATACGTGAGGACCGGAGGACTGACAAAGATGACGTAGCCAATTTTTCAAGTTCCGCGAGTATATACTTGACGTGGGTTTAAAAATCTATAATATATAATTCTAGCCAATTAGGTTAGACCGAAATCAATGACAATTAACCAAAATAATTCAAACCATACTTTTTCAAGTCATTATTTAGATAATTCCCCTCGTAAAATCAACAAGTTAATAAATAAATTTTCAGTCTATATTTGGCCAATAAAACGCCAAGAGCTTTCTAAGTTTTTATTCATTACTTTGTTAATGTTTTGTATTTTATTTATTCAAAATTTAATCAGAGCATTAAAAGATAGTATAGTTACTACGATGATTGGAGCGGAAACAATGTCCTTTCTAAAGTTCTGGGGTGTTATGCCTTGTGCTTTTTTAATGACGGCTATTTATGTAAAGCTTGTTAATAGAATGAAAGCAGAAAATATATTCTATCTTATTATCTCAATATTTTTAGCATTTTTTGCCCTTTTTGCTTATGTTATTTTCCCAAATCACGAGATATTACATTTAAGTCCAACTACTGCTCAAAATTTAATTACAAGTCTGCCAAACTTAAAATGGTTTATTTTGCTTTTATCAAAATGGAGTTTTTCTCTATTTTATATAATAGCTGAATTATGGCCAAATATAGCTTTTGCACTACTTTTTTGGCAATTTGTAAATAATATAACTACTGTTGAAGAATCGAAAAGGTTTTATCCTTTATTTGGATTACTTAGCCAAACAGGGATTTATTTAGCAGGACAGTTTTTAGAAAATTTAAGTCATATTAATGAGTATGTAGCTGCTAAGTTTTCCTTGCAGGCGTCTTTTCATACTCTTTCCGTGCAGATTATATTAACCATAGTATTGATTCTAGGGATATTAGGTATTAAAACTTTTTGGTTATTAAATCACAAAGTGCTAGATAAAGAACATATGGCATTGTTGCGTTTTAAGGCAAAGAAAAAAACCATGACAATTGCCGAAAGCTTTCAGATAATCCTTTCTTCCAGACATATTAGATTAATTGCAACTTTACTTATTTGTTATGGTATTGCTATAAATTTAGTGGAAGGACCTTGGAAAGCAGCAGCTACTAAAATATACAAAACCCCAACGGAATATGCTGCATTTATCGGTAATTATTTAAGTTATACGGGAGCGTTTACTATTCTTTTTGTTGTACTTGGCTCAAATATAGTTAGAAAACTCGGTTGGTTTACGGCAGCTATTATTACTCCTATAATAGTTTTTACTACAGGTATATTATTTTTTACTGTTAATAATTTTGAAAGTTCTGCTGGTTTGATAGTAGCAAGTATTATCTTAACTGATCCGGCTTTAATTGCTATAACTATCGGTGCTATTCAAAATGTACTCAGTAAATCAAGTAAATATACCTTATTTGATTCAACAAAAGAGATGGCTTATGTGCCGTTAGATAAAGAAATAAAGATAAAAGGAAAAGCTGCTGCTGACGTGCTTGGTACAAAACTTGGAAAATCAGGAAGTGCATTTTTACAATCTTTAGTTTTTATTAGTTTTCCTTCTGCAAGTTATCAATCTATTTCCGTATGTTTAATGTTTATATTTATAATCACCTGTTTAATATGGTTTTCGGCAGTAAAAGAATTAAACAAAGAATATAAAAAATCTGTTAAATTTTCTCAATAAAAAAAATTTTTTTCTTGCTATTACTAGCAAACTATTATTAGAATTAATGTAATTTAAAATATAGCCTGGAGGTTTTAATGAGTAAAGATCCTAATGTAGAAGAAATTATAAAGGAGTTTGATCCAATAGCAAATAAAGAGTTCACCGAAGCAGAAAAGCAAGAACAAACAAGACAGGAGCAAGAGTTGTTTGAGTTTGAGGGCGATAGTATTTTTTTTAGTAGTACTGATACTACACCTGCTACTACCACTTCAACATCTTCGCTTTCAGCTAGTGCTTTAGCAGGAGGTATATCAGTAGATGGCTTTATAGATCCAATAACTGAAGCTATTCGGAAAGAAATTCTGGAAAAGCAACGTAATTTAATAAGAAATCAGTTGCTAAAAGAAAATGCAGCAAATCCTGATCTGAAACCTAATTTTGAAAATGACGAAAAATTTAGAGATTTTTTAAAAACTTTAAATGAAGATCCAAATAAAAGAGAATTATACGATAAAGCTTTAGAAAATCCTGATCTTAAAAAGGGATTAGAAAATATAGAAATAACAGGCTATAAGAACGTTCATGCATCACATAGTGCAGAAGTTTATCGTGTAAATAAAATTAAAGAAGAACAAGAAGAGTTATTAAGAAATTATCTTAATAATGATCCTGCTTACTCAGAAGAAGCAAAAGATAAAGAAAAATTCAGACAATTTCTAGCAAACCTTAATGCAGAGGGAAGACAAGGCTTATATGATCAAGCTTTATCTAACGAGCAGTTTAAAGGGCAGTATGAACACATTAGACAAGAATATGCCAATAAATATGTTGGTGGATTTAGGTCAATGCAATGGGAAAATCAAATAAGTGCAGGTGATCTTAGATCAACAGTAATTAAAAATGATGTCGGTGAAGAAATTTGTACGTTAGCCGAAAAAACTCATAAAACTGCCACGATGACTGTCTATAAGCAGGATGGTACTCCAGTTCCAGTTAATTCATATAGAACGATAGACTTTCCTATAGATCTTGAGGGCAAAAGTGGTACGATGCATTTATCGCTTGTTGCACAAAATAAAGAGGGTAAATCTAATAATGCACTCCGTTTTACTGCTCACTATGAAGCAGATCCGTATCCTGATGGTACTCCTAAACTCAAAGAAGTAAGCTCACCGCAACCTATAAAATTTATGGGAAAAGATGAAAATGCCGTAGGTTATATAGAGCATGGTGGAGAAATTTATACGCTGCCTGTAACACGAGGCAAATATGAAGCCATGATGAAAGAGGTTGCAGTAAATAAAGGGCAGGGCGTTGATGTTTCACAAACTATAGACCAAGATATTTATAGAGTTCAAGGAGGTGAAAAATCTGTATCTTCACAACAAATAGATCCAGCAAATGAAAAGCCTATTGAAACTAAAAATACAGAAATACCTGAACCTCAATCGGGAGTAGCTTCTAATCAAGTGCCTCCTATAACACCTTTTAGTTCAGGGCAAAAGCCTGTGGTTTCACAAATGCCACAACCACAACAAGCTGAGATTTCGCAGCCACAAACACAAGGAATAGTTGATGCAGCAGTAGGCTTATCGCAAGCTATGCAGAATTTATTAGATCAGTTAAATAAAGATTTAAAAAATGAAAATGAGCCAGCTAGTTTAATCGGTGAGGTAGCAGAGAAAATCTTAGGAGAGAAAGAAGCAAACGTTGACCAAAAACAAGCAGGAATTAATACTTTAGCTGAAAATGTATTAGGTAATAAAGAGCTTTCTGAAGAGGTAAGGGTAGATGGTATAGGTAAAATATTAGACACAATAAATAATGATAATGTTTTATCAGAATCAGAAAAAGCAAAATTGCTTGGAGGAATAACATCTGTTGCTCTAGATCAAGATAGTTTAAGTCAAGCTGCTAAAAAACAAATAGTAGGAAAGATAACTGACTCTGCTTTAGAGCTTAATGAGCCAGATGTAAGATTACAGGCTATTAATGGCATAACTGATGCTGTATTAGATAGTAACCTGAATAAAGACGAAAAAGGAGAGATATTTGAAGTAATAAGCAATGTAATAGAAGCTTCGAAGCATCCACTTCAAGAGAAAAGCAAATTAATAAGCGATGTGCTAGATAAAGGTAAGGGTGCAGAAATTTTAAGCCCTGAGCAGTTGCACCTAATGCAACAAAATTTAGATAAAATTAAAGAAAAGCAAGTAGCAGAAGAAACAATAAAGAAAGTACAGGGTATTTTCTATGATCCTTTATCTGATGCTGTAAAAAAGACAGATGCAATAAAAACTATCACCACAGATGTTTTAGATGGTCCAGCTAAAGCGGAAGTAAAAGGTAAAATAGTTCAAGGTATTACAAAAGAAGTTGCTCAAAGTCCTTTAGACATTAAGGATAAAGTGGGTATTATTGAGGTTGTAGGTGAGGCTATCGCTAGTCATAAAACTATGTCTGTACCAGACAAAGCCACCATTGCTTCTTTTGCAGAAGATGGAATTGTAAAAAGCTCCGCTGAGCTGAAAGATAAAGAATTAATGACCAAAGGATTGATAGATGGAATTCATAAAGGTATAGGAAATCAAGGTCCTGAAATAGCATCTGAAATAACTCAAGGCGTTGTTAAAAGCATTAAAGCTAATGCTGTACCTGAAGAGAAATCTACTCTTGAAAATATAGCAAACGAAGCAATATTAGAAAGGGAAACGCAGAATTTAACTCAAGGGTTAAAAGGACAAAATCTAGAACAAGATAAGTCGTCGATAGATCAAACAAAAGAAAATTTAATTAAAGCTACAAGAGAAACAATGGAGGCTTTGGGAAATCTTAATGAAGCTGCTAAGCCAGGATTTGAAAAAGGAGCTGTTGATGATACATTAAAACAGTCGAAAGAACAAACAGAAAAACCTATAGTCTCTGAACAAGAAAAAGTTGTACAAGAAACTTCAAGCAGGTTAAATGATATATCTCAATTTATAAGTAAAAAAGTTAATAACCTCCGTAGCCTTCTTGATGAATGCGGAAATCTTAAAACTAATGAAGAAAAGAAAGCTGAATCGGAAAAGCACGCTAAAGATTTAACTGAAAAGTTTAATGAAAAATCTTCTACTAAAGATCAGTTAGATTTCATACAGGCTAATTTAATTGATAATAAAGTTTTATCTAAAGATGCTCGTTTAAAAGCTATAGATAATTTATTACAAGAACAGGTGGAAAAAAGAGGGGTAGCTGTTTCAGGACAATCTCAAGATAAAACAGAAGATGTAAGAACTTTATCAGAAAAGTCTGAATTAAAACCTGTAAGTAAAGATGAACCGGATATTGAAAGAGCTAAAATGGTGGTGGGAAAAGATAAAGTTAATATTAAGGATAATGTCCAAATTATGGCAAAATTGACGGATGCCAGAAATGCTATACAGTTAGAAAATCCTACAGTATCCAGTGTCAAAGCTCCTAATAATAAAAAAGGACAATCATTTCCATGATGTAAATTTTTAGAGTTGTTGCGTGGATAGAAAACATCCTCGGTGTCATCTAGTTGCTTGGGAACTAGATCCCGCAAAACAACTTCTAATACAATATTAATAATTTTAGTATTTTAAGCTGGATCCCGTGGTCAAGCCACGGGATGACAGGGGAAAATGATCCATGCAACAATGCCGCCACGGGATGATTACCTTAGGATGTTTTCTATCCACGCAGGCAATGCCAAGTCGCAATTACATTATCATTCATCCCTCTTATAATTTAAAATGGCATAATCCTTAGTTATAGCGGGAAAGAAATCTTTGTTGAAAGGTAGTAATTCGGTTGTTTTATCTAAAAATTCTACTTCTATTATATCACCAGCACCAAAATTGAGGATATGTTTAATTTTACCAATTTCAGTATGATTACTGTCTAATACTGATAAATTATTTAAATCGGTTATATAAAACTCGTCCTCTTCTAGTTTTGGCAAACTTGAACGTAAACAAAATAATTTATAGCCTTTTAAATTTTCTGCTTCATTGCGAGTAGATATATCATTAAATTGGCAAATTAATTCACCTTTAGAGTTTTGTTTAATTAGATTAATATTTACTTTCTCACCTGATTCGTTTACTAATTCTTTTTCAGTTATTTTCATAGCAGGATCAGTAAAAGATCTTAAAATTACATGTCCTTTAATCCCATGACATGATTTTATTACACCGACTAAAATTAAATTTTCTAAGGAATTCATTAATTTACCTTTAAATTTTACTAGTTATATATAATAATATATTTAAATAATTTTTTATAGATATATACTCGTTTTATTTGAAAAATGGCGACAAAGTTTTTCATTTTTAATCCTCACGTATTAAGTATACTCAGCTAGTTAAAAATATCAAAACCGATTCCTCTTTTTCAAATAAAACTTCGTCTATTTATTTTTTGTTCATTTTATTAGATTTATATGATAAAAAAAATAATTGCTGGCATGATAATTTCCTGCTCCTTATTACTATTTCTTTTTTTTGGTGCATTGTCTCTAGTTAATTATAATTCTGTTGCGAGTAATTTCACTAGTCGTTTAGGAATTGCCAATGAGAATATCGGAAAAATAAAGATAAATAAATTCCCAATACCTTATTTAGCCATTGAATCAATAAAGGAAGAGGGAAAAGTAGATTTAGAAGAAGTTAAAGTCTATTTCTCATTTTGGTCACTTATAAAATTTAGCCCTCAAATTAATAGATTAGAAATATTAGATACTAAGATCTATGCAGATTCTAAGATGCCCAATATTTATAATAATGAAGAGCTAATAGATAAGTTTTTTAAATATAAATTGCAAAATATAAATCTTAATATTACAAACCTCAATATTATTAATAAACAAGATTATTCCATTTTAAATTTTTCTAATTGTTCATTAAAAAAAGAACATTTATCATCTAATTATATATTTAAAACTACAAGTAACGAATTAGGGACAATTTCAGGCTCAATTAATAAGAGTGAGAATATAGTAAATTTTAGCTTTGATATTGATAATAAAGATTATAACTTTAAATTGTCGCAAGTTTATAAGGATTCTAAACTTGATAGCGGTAATGGTGAGTATAATATCAAAAATCTAGCATTAGCGATGTATAATATACTACCGGATTTAAGCCATATTTTAAATAAGCTGAATCAAACAAGTGTAGTAAATGTTAAGTTTAACATTTTAAATTCAGAAGATGCAGTAGAGCTAAAAGATATAGTTGTAGAATCACCATTTATTACGGGGGGCGGTGCTATTAACATTGCTAAAAATGATAATACTACTGGTACTGTTAATTTAAATTTTTCTAAAATAGATTTAAATTCAATAGTTTCTTCAAATGCTCCGGTAACATTTAATACTGCTCCATCGAATATTAGATTTATTTTTGCTGATAAGTTGCTTAAGATCAATATTGTAATTGATGAAGTGATTCTAAGTAATAATAATACATTGGAGAAAGTAATGTTTACTTCTAGCTTATCAAAAGGTACTTTAAAAATAGATGAATGTTTAGGAAGTATTAAACCAGATGGTGAGTTCAAGCTTCTAGGTAATGTAACGCAGAATTCTATTAGAAGTATGTTTGATGGACAAATGTATTTAAAGCATAACGATTTTAATTCGTTACTAAATATATTAGGATTTGCTGATATTACAGTTAAAGAAGCTATACCATTTACTCTATCGTCTGAGTTAAAACTAACTTTAATAGATTTATTTTTTAAAGATTTATCGCTAAAAACAGATAATTTAAGTCTATCAGGAAATTTTTCTGGTAAATTTATTGCTCAAACACCTCATTTAAATGCTACACTTAGTATATCTTCGCTTGATTTAACAAAAAATAGTTATCCAGTAATTTCACCTTTTATCGAATTTGTGCAAGGCTTGACTAAGGATATGAAGAGCCTAGATTATCCAAGTAAATTTATCCCAATTAGAACAAATCCTTATACAATTAATTTAGATATTTTAGTAGATGGTGTTAAATATAACGATCAAATCTTTGATAAGATGAATCTACTTGCTAGAATTTCACCAGCTAATGTAAAAATTAGTAATTTAGATTTTAAAACAAATAATAGCTACTTATCAACTAGCTGGAATTTGGATGCTTCTAGCGTATTACCATCTTTAACTGTTGAAATTAAAGATGGTAGTTTAAGTACTGATTTATTATCACCTGTAAAGTTACTTGATTTAAGAAATAAATTAGTAAATGATTATAGTTTAGATAAAGTTACGTTACAAATATATGGTAATTTATCTAGCTTGTCGCAAAATGATTTAGTACTAAAAAATGTTAAATTCTATGCAGTAAATAATAATAATTTACTACAATTCAATAATATTGAAGCAGATTTATTAGGTGGTAAATTGCAAGGTAGTGGTAATATTTTGCTAGATCCTTACTCTCTTAATTTTGTGTATGCATTAAATACAATAGATTTAGATAAAGCTTCAGCACTCTTACCTAAAATATTTGCTGCTTCAGAAGGTGAAATAAGTATCAGTGGTAGTTTTTCCACTAACGGCAATACTCTGCAAAATCAACTATATAATCTTACTAGTAACTCACAATTTGCTATAAATGTTATCACGGTTAGTAACTTTAATATTGATTCTTTCATACAGAAAATTAATAATTATGATTATAATGCATCGAATCTTGATAAAGATATAAATAGTGCTATAACGACAGGACAACAAAGAATTACGGGTATAAGTGGTAATGTTGACTTACAAAAAGGCATTGCTCTTTTAAAAGATATAAATTTTGTTACCCAGTACAGTACAGGGACTGCATCTTTTGCAGTTAATATATATAATTTTGATATGGATTCATCGAATATGCTATCTTTTTATATTCCGTCTAGCCTTGTTAAATCTGATCCAAAAAATACTAGTTCTAACGCAGATAAAAGTATTTTAAGCAATCTTAGTTTGAGGATACAAGGAAATATGTTTGCTCCTAAAAAGACCTTTGATAGTAGTGAATTAAAAAAATTGCTAATACCTCAGCAAACAACTACAGAAGAAACTAATTTAGTTAACCATTAAAAATAAAAACACATGACTACCAATAAAAATTTAGACGAAAATATTAGTTTTGAAGAAGCTTTAAGCGAACTCGAAGAAATTGTAAAAAAAATAGATAACGGGCAAGAGACTTTAGAAGCAGCAGTTAATAGTTTCGAGCGTGGTATTTTGCTTAAAAATCACTGTGAAAAGAAACTCAAAGAAGCTCGTTTGAAGATTGAGAAAATTACTAAGCCTGCCGATTCTACAATAACCTTGGAGGAGGTGGAGGTCTAAATAAAGGATGATTTATTATGCATGATAGTTTTCTTATAAGGCTTATCGTATCTGCTGTAGATGTTTTTGTCCTGCATGGATCGAAAAACGCCCTAAGGTAGTCATTCCGTGGCTTGGGAACTAGGATCCAGTTAAAAATGATCCACGCCGCAGTCAATGCCTTCATGAAAATGATGTAGAATATTTAAAAACAGGCAAAGAGAATGAGAGATAGAAATATAGTACTTGATGCGGAGGAAAAAGAATTATTAGATTCTTTTGAAAATGATGAATGGCAAAGCGTTGAAGATTTTGAGCAAGAAAAAAATATAGCACAAAATGCGGCTGCTAATTATTTAAAATGATACAAACATAAATATTATTCTATGCCTGAACAGATAATTGATTTTATTTATAACGTTCCTAATATTGTCTTATAATCAACATTATTTTAATGGGTTTTGCAGTATATGCTTATATCTCTCTAAATATATCATCCCAACTAATTTCCAAAGAGAAGAATTAGGCAGCCTTGGAGGATTTTTATCAGGTGTAGTAGGAAGCATGTATGCAGTATCAACCGGTTTTGTATTAATATATCTGCTTGGTAATTTTAATAAAGCTCAAGAAGTAGTGGCAACCGAATCTACAATATTGATGAGACTTGCAGATAGTGTTAGCTGGCTTCCCAACGAGATGAAGCCTGCAATTTATGCAGATATTAAAAATTATGCACAAGATGTAGTAGGGCGTGAATGGCAGTTAATGAGAGATGGTAAAAAAATCGGTCATGAAGCACTTAGTTTTCTGCAAGATATTACTAGTCGTCTTAAAGATTATAAAGTAAATAATCAGATGCAATTATTTATTAAAAAAGAAATAGTTAAAGAGATCAAAGAGCTTTATACTATCAGGTATAATAGGATTAAAATGTCTTATTTTTCCTTAAATGTTCAATATTGGGTAGTCGTATTTATTATGACTACTATTAACCTAATTTTTGTTTGTATGCTTGGGATTAGGGTCTACTTGCATAAAATTTCAGTCATGTTAGTTTGTATAACCTCCGGTTCTATGATTTTCTTATTATTTATATTAGATAAACCTTTCCGTGGTCCTTTCGCTGTTAATCAATATGATCTTAATAAGGCTATTACATATATTGAACGTCTAGAGTAGGTATACTCGATCAACTTGAAAAATTGGCTGCGTTGTCTTTGTAAGTCCTCGGATGCTCACGTATTAAGTAACTGCTGCCGCTCCTCGGCTTACAGACTCCTTGCTCTTTTCCAAGTTGATCATCGTCTACAAGACCTCACTATCGTCACGTGACATAATCTTACGCAAGGACAACACCGATGATGTTTTCTAATTTTCAAAGCAAAGCACATGCATATATATAAAAACAATTTTCATGTGGCTCGTTTAATATTTGGGCTCTATGTATAATATTGATTATATGTTGGATTATAGTTGCAATAGGTAAGGGGCTGCATGAAATGGATTCATCCATTGGAGCTATTGCAAAAAACGAAATATATTTAGATCCAATCCATTTATTAGAATATACGTTGCAAACTACATTACAATGTTTATAGCAATTATTATTTTGCTAATAACTGCTATAATATACGGGACTATTGCCGCAAAATATGAAACAGCAGAAAATATTTTAATACCAATATTAGATATCTTTCAATCTGTACCGATATTAGGCTTTTTAACATTTACTGTTACATGGTTTGTATCGATATTTCCAAATAGCAGTTTAGGTATAGAATGTGCAGTAATATTTGCTACATTTACTAACCAAGTGCCTAATATAGCCTTTAGCTTTTACCAAGCACTTAAAACTATCCCAAATGATTTAGTTGAAGCAAGTAATATATTTAAACTTTCACCGCTGAAAAAATTTTTAAAGCTTGAATTGCCATTTGCTACGCAAGGGTTAATTTGGAATAGTACGATGTCGATGTCTGGTGGTTGGTTTTTTCTCGTAGCATCAGAGACTGTAGTAATAGGTGGGAATATAATTAGCGTATCTGGGATTGGTTCGTATATAGCTAAAGCTATATATGTGAAAGATATAATTTCTATAATCTATTCTATAATCACTATGTTTATAGTAATTATATTATATGATCAAATTATATTTCGTCCGTTAATTGTGTGGGCAGATAAGTTTCGTTATGAGAATATAGTAAAAGCTTGTACACCTAAATCTATGGTTATAGATTTATTCAAAAAGACAAATTTTATCACCACATATATAGCAAAAATTATCTCTATTATATTCATACCATGTAATTTTTTTGTTAATAATATAACAAAAACTATCTCAAATCTTTTATCTAAGCTCTATATTATTTTTATAAAACCAATACCAAATTTACTTATGACTATCATATGGTATGGGTGTTTAGCTTGTTTAGCAATATATGCTGCAAATAAATGCTATGATTTGGTTAAAACAGAAATTAGTTTATCGGAGTTTTTATTAGTAATAAAATTAGGCTTTCTTACTCTACTAAGAGTAATTGCTATGGTCATTTTAGCTATTATTATATGGGTACCTATCGGTTGTATTTATTGGATTAAATACTAGCTATACCGAAAAAATGATGCCTGTAATACAAATTGCTTCAGCATTTCCTGCTAATTTTTTATTCCCTTTCGTGGTTATTTTTATTTCGCACTATAATCTCAACCCCAACATAGCTTTGAGTTTTCTTATGATACTTGGCACTCAATGGTATATTCTCTTTAACGTTATAGCTGGAACTTCAGCATTTCCTGATGATTTAAAAGAATCAGCTAATATATTTCGTGTTAAAGGATGGTTATGGTGGAAAAATATTATATTACCTGGAATTTCCCCTCATATAGTTACTGGCGTTATAACAGCTTATGGATGAGCTTGGAATACAAGTATAATAGCAGGTATCTTGGGGAAATGTGCATCTTTCTGCGATTGGTCTTGGTTCGTATATTACAAATGCCGCAAATGCTAGTGATTACAGCCGAGTAGCTATTGGGGTATTGGTAATGTCACTATATGTTATAGTTATAAGCCGTTTAGTATGGCGTCCGTTATATAATTTGTCAGTAAGTAAGAGTAAGTTAAGTTAGTGTTATCTTATGGCTTATTAGTGTCATCCCGTGGCGGCATTGCCCGCGTGGATCGAAAAACGCCCACGGTATCCAGAAAATAATAAAAAATACTAATTTTATTAGTATTTTTAACTGGCTCTAGTTCATAAATCACGGGATGACAGAGGGAGAATGATCCACGCGGGCAATGTCTCCCGTGGTCAAGCCAAAGTATGACACCGAGGGCGTTTTTTGATCCATATAATAAAGTTACTAATTAATCCTATGACTAATAAAGAAATATTGATTTTAAAGGAAATAAATAAAAGTTTTATTGCCCCACCAGGTAATGAAGTTAAAATTTTGGACAATATTAATTTTACTCTTTATGAAAAAGCAATTGTTGGGTTGCTTGGTAAATCTGGCTCAGGTAAATCTACTTTACTGCGGATATTATCTGCATTAGTACCGCCTACGAGCAGGGAAGTAATATTTAATAGCAAAAAAATTGAAGAACCAATAGAGGAAATTTCTATGGTATTTCAAAATTTTGCTCTTTTTCCATGGCTTTACAGTACTTGAAAATCTTGAACTTGGCTTAAAGGCAAAAAACCTACCAGCGGACGAAGTAAGGAAAAAAGCTATAAATGCTCTAAATATAATAGGGCTTAGCGGATATGAACATAATTACTCAAAAGAAATTTCAGGAGGTATGAAACCGCGTGTATGGATTGCGAGCTCCCTTGCAGTTGAGCCTGAGATTTTACTGATGGATGAAGCATTTTCTGCTCTAGATATTTTAACTGGTCAAGCATTAAAAACAGATTTATTAGATTTATGGTCAGAAAAAACTATATCATTAAAATCTATATTATTAGTAACGCATAATATAGATGAACCCATATTTTTATGTGATAGAGTTATGGTATTATCTTCCAACCCTGGTAAGATTATAGCGGAAATTCCTATTACTTTGTTGCATCCACGTGATCGTTTGAGTAAAGAATTCACTTGTCTTGTAAATAAAATTTATGATTTGATGAAGATTAATTTAAAGTCTAACAGTGCTGATATTATGTCGATTCATGCTGCCGAGCCTTATAATATGGAGCGAATGATGGAAATATTAGTATCTAAGCCGTATAATGGTCAGGCTAGCCTTGCTACTCTAGCTAAGTCATTAAATATATCATCTGATAATTTCTTTAGCATTTTGGGAGCTTTGCAACTTTTTCAGTTTATTGAAATCCAAAATAGTGATGTACATATTATCGGAGCGGGTAGGGTGTTCCTTGATGGGGATGCAGAAGAAAGAAAAAAAATCTTTGGTAGACATTTGATTGAATATATTCCAGTAGCTGCTTCTATTAGGCGTATTTTACAAGAATCTAAAAGCCAAATGAAAAAGCAAACTCTTATTAGTCACTTAAGAAAAGAATATAAGAATGAAGAGCTTACAAATATATTAAATACTGTAATAGAGTGTGGACGTTACGGAAATCTCTTTATTTACAATAACATAACGCAAATATTTAACTTAATATAGCTTCAACTGTTTCAGGATTTAAACTTAGTCTTTTATACGAATTTACTTAAGCTTATAACGTGTAGCTTTTCCTTGACCAATAGATTTTAAACGTTTTAAATCAACTAATTTTTTTATAATAGACTCAACTGTTCTTTCTGGAAAATTTAATGCACTTACAGCATCTTTTCGACTAAACTCTTTATTTTCTTTGTTAATCCAATTCCATAATAATAATTGTTTTTCTGATAATAAATACTCTATATTATCCTCTTTAATTATTTGTAAAGCTTTAGTGCTTTGTAACTTAACTACATTTAAGAAAAACTTTAACCAAGCTGTAATATCCTCTGCTTCCTTTTTCCAATGACTTTGTGTTTTATTAAGTGCCTTATAATAATCTACTTTATTTTCTTCAATAATACGCTCATGAGAGACGATTTGAGTAAATAAATAACCATGTTTTAAAAGTAATAAATTTGTTAATAATCTACTTGTCCGCCCATTACCATCTTGAAATGGATGAATTGCTAAATACTCAAAAATAAAATTAGCAATAAGTATAAGTGGATGTTTAGCTTTATCTTTAATAGCTAAATTATACTAATCTATTAGCTCTTGCATTTCTTTTTTAACTAAATATGGTGGTGTCGGTTCAAATATCACACCCACTATATTACCATCATGGTCTTTTGCTTCTACACGATTTGATGCAAATTTATAATTACCTTTATGACGTATATCTTTATCGCTATAAATTAACATATCATTATGTAGTTTTAATATAAATGACTCTGTAATATGTATTTCATCATAACTATTAAAAATCAATTCAAGGCATTGTAAGTATCCTGCTATTTCCTGCTCATCACGTGTTTTAAATTTTTGAACATCTAAATTTTTATAAAGATTTTCTACTTGATTATCGGCAAGTTTATTTTCTTCAATACGGTTAGAAGAACCTGTAGAGGTTATAATTACACAGCGAGTCAAACGCTCTATTGTTTGGGGTAAAAGTTGCTTAGTAATTTGCCACTATTTTTTACGTCCTCGACTTCAGAAATTATTGCATATATTTCTTCAACTGTTTCAGGATTTAAATTTAATCTTTTATGAATACGATTTTATAACTCAAAATATGCTATAATATGAGTTATAAAATAAATTTTTATAGCTCATGATATGGAATTGGAAGCATAAAGATTAGTCTAATTTTAAATATGATCAGAAAAATATTTCTAATTTTGAAAAATGTTTTATCAATAGTAGTGGTGTTCTTTTAGGGGCAACTAAACATCTTTCGAACTGGATAAAGATAATTTAGTTGTTATGCTTGCAAGTGATGAAGCATTAAATAGTACAGAAATTGAAGGGGAATATTTAAATAGAGATAGCTTACAATCCTCTATAAAGCGGTATTTTAATATAGCAAAGGATAATAGCAAAGCTTCGTCTGCGGAAAATGGTATCTCAGAATTGCTTGCCGATATGTATTATTCATATGATCAGCCTTTAAGCCATGACTGTTTATTTCGTTGGTATGAAATGTTAATGAACGGTAGAAAAGAGATTTAGGTGCTATAGGAAAATATCGCATCCACCTAGAGCCAATGCAGGTAGTTTCAGGCAAATATCATGAGCCTTCTATTCATTTTGAGGCACCGCCATCTGATATTGTACCAAAAGAAATGGATAGATTTATAGAATGGTATAATAATATTACGGATTCTATTACTCCACTTACTAAAGCTGCTATTGCCCATCTTTATTTTGAGTCTATACATCCGTTTGAAGATGTTAACGGAAGAATAGGTAGAGTTATCACTATAAAAATGCTATGTCAAAATATAGGAAAACCATATTAATAGCTTTGTCTCACGTAATAAATCAGGAAAAAAAGTTATATTATAATGCGCTAGAAAATAATAATAAAAGTTTAGAAATTACTGACTGGATATTATACTTTGTTAAAACGATAATTAAAGCTCAGGATTATACTTTACTTAATATTGAGTTTTTAATAAATAAAACAAAATTTTATGATAAATTTAAGAATGCATTAAACACAAGACAAGAAAAAGTAATTAAAAGAATTTTGGAAGAGGGGGTAGAGGGCTTTAAAGGTGATTTGAGTGCTAAAAATTATCTAAACATCACTAAAACCTCTAAAGCCACTGCTACAAGAGATCTCCAAGAATTGGTAGAAGTGCAGGCATTTATAATCGGCGAACTTAAAGCTACAAGGTATTATATTAATTTAGAAAATTAGAGTAAAATTAACTTTATTGTGTGCCTAAATTAAGAAGAAGTATCTTCATCTATATATTATTCTTTATTTGTATTATTCAAAAACTTTTCTTTTTAATCTTTACTAAGAAAAGATAGAATATGAATAAACGCATAGGTAAATACATCATTCAAAAAGTATCAGGTAAGTCATATAAGGCTTATATACCACCTGAACTGCCACCTAAGCCTCCTATAGATTTAGTAAAATTATATACTCACCTTGAAAAAGCTACCTTAGCACTTGCAGAGTTAAACATAACCTGTAAATCTATCCCTAATACTTATTTATTTATATGTATGTCCGCAAGGAAGCATTGCTCTCAAGCCAAATTGAAGGTACACAAAGCTCTTTTTCAGACTTAATGTTATTTGAGCATAATCAAAAACCTGAAATATCCATAGAAGATGTCTAAGAAGTATCTAATTATGTAAAAGCTATAATGTATGGTTTAGAAAGGTTAAAAGATGGTTTTCCTTTTTCCTTAAGATTATTGCGGGAAATCCATAATATATTACTTTCTGGAGGGCGTGGCTCTAAAAAATTGCCAGGAAAATTTAGGCGTTCTCAGAACTGGATTGGTGGCACAAGACCAGGCAATGCGTTATTTGTTCCTCCTCCTGTAGATTATTTAAATGATTGCCTGTCTCATTCATTTTTAGATGGTAATGGACGTTTAGGGCGATTACTAGTTACATTGTTGCTTTGTCATAATGAAATACTTAATGCCCCAATTCTATATTTGAGCCTTTACTTAAATCAAAATCGTCATATTTATTATGAGCTACTTCAAGAAGTCAGGATCCATGGTAATTGGGAAACTTGGCTGGAGTTTTTTTTAGAAGGCATTCATAAATCTGTAATGTAGGCAATCCAAACAACCAATCTTATTAATCAATTATTTGAAGAAGATATTACCCAGGTAGAAAAAGCAAGGTGAGCAAGATTTGTTTGTAAGCAAGTTTTAGAATATATGAAATTATTGCCGCAAGTAAATGTATCTATGCTTGCTAAAGGGCTAGATATAACTGCACCTACGGCAAGGCATGCTCTTGAATTAATGAGAAAACTTAATATTTTCGAAGAAATAAGCGGTAAAAAACGCGACAAAATATACGTGTATCGTAAATATTTAAATATTCTTGAAGGAAGGCACTGCGCCTTTTACTATTACATCCTATTAACTTTATTTACAACTATACCTAACATAAATATAAAACCGCTTACCATCGTTCCCATAAATACTCCTCTAAGGTTAAAATATTGTAGAGATAAAGAGTAATGTTCCCAAAGTAGAAAAGTTGCTGCTCCGCTTATTGATGATAAAACCATTATTTGTGTTGGTACTCTAATGCTAAAAAGCGTTGTTACTAGCGGTACTAATATTACAGGTCCCCAAAAGCCGGTAAAGAATACTACTAAATCTATTACGTTGCTAAATTTTAGGGCAGCAATTATAGCAAGGCTTCCTGTTGCTACGTTAATAATTCGGGCAATTAATAATAGCTTCTGCCCGTTTTTTACCTTTAGAACTGGGTTAATTATATCTTTAACAATAGCTATGGAAGTAACGTTTAAATCAGAATCGACAGTAGACATAACAGCAGCAAGTAGTCCGCTTATGACCAAGCCTTGAATTAAAGGTGGGATTATTTGATTGATCAGATAAGGTAATACTAAGTTCGATGGTTGTTCTGGATAAAGTTTATAAGCAATCAAGCCATTTAAAGTTACGCAAATTAAAAAGAATAAATATATAACCGATTTCGTATATATTGCTTTAGTTGTTTGAGTAGGGTTTTTATTAATCAAAGCTCTTTGAATAAAAGTAGGGTATAGATTCATTACGCTAAAGCTTAAAGCAGCAGCGATTATATAAGAAAATAAGTTAGATTGATTAGTTTCAACAATCAAATCGCCTATAGGATTTATAGAACCAATTTTGTTTAGCCCTATAAAAGTGACAACAGGTATCGCAATTATCATAGCAAAAAATTGCAGTAAATTAGTAAAAACGATAGATTGCAGCCCTCCTATTGTAGTATATATAAGTACTATACTATAGCTTAAAATTACTCCCTCAATATAATTTATTTCTAAGATATATTGAAAAATATAACCGCTGACGCTTATTTGAGCTGATAAAAATCCAACCGATACAATTACAGCGCTAACCCCGCCAATAAAGCGACCTATATTGCCGTAATATATACTTATTATATCGCCTATGCTTTCTGCTTCATGATGTTTTGCAATTAGCGGTACTACATAAATAGCAATTATGATATCTATCGGGATAGTAAGTATTAAAGCGTAAGCATAATATGCGTGTCCTAAAAAAGCTTTTTCCGTAATACCAAAAGTAGTAGCCCCTCCTACGGAACTTGCAAAAATAGTAGCTATTAATAGCAGCTTGTTATTCTGAACCTTACTCTCTACATTTGCATAATTTTTAAAGCTACTATTTTTAGCTCGGTAATAAATACCTACAGCTAAAATGGATATCAGATATAAGAATACGATAATATTATCGATAGGTATTTTGGGCATTATGAGATTTCTGAATTAAAAACAAGTTATTAATGTATCTTATTTATTACAACATAAGACTAAAAAACCCATTAACAATTATTAACTAATTAATAGATAGTAATATTTTTTAATAAATAATTCAATATAAAAAGAATTAATTATGCCAAATTTTGTATGTATAGCGACTTTACTTGAAGTAATATAACCTGTAGGCACACCTCTATTAATTTATGTTGGAGGGGAGGAATTTGCTATATATCCTGCCCCTAATGAAATGATAAATAAAACCGTAAATACTTTAATAAAATATGGTGAATGTAATTATGATGTAGAGTATAGTACTGATATGCCGCTTACTGGTGTTAATCTTGGTCATGTATAAGTTTTAATTTCACAATTATGTCATCCCCGCATAGGCATTGCCCGCGTGGATCAAAAAGTACTCTCGGTGTCATCTAGTTGTTTGACTACGGCATCCAGAAAAACAATAAAAAATACTAATATTATTAGTATTTTTTAGCTGGACCTAGTTCTCAAGCCACGGGGGTGACAGGGGGAAATGATCCCTGCAAGCAAGCCTTAAGCGGGGATGGCATCGGAGCCATGCGACAAGACCAGTTTCTCCTCGCAATAACGTTTTATAGCATCAAAAAATTCAATGCGTAAAGATATCAACTTCATCCCAGCCAACTAAATCTAAATTGGCTCTGACCGGTAGAAATTTAAAGATGTCTTGAGCAAGTTCAAATCTATTTTCTTTAAATAACATTGCTATTAAATGTTCTCTTAACTTATGCAAATAAAGCACATCTTTAGCAGCATATTCTTGTTGATCAGAAGATAGATTATCAGCACCCCAATAAGAAGATTGTTGTTGTTTGGAAATATTTACTCCTAACAATTCTCTACATATATCCTTAAGCCCATGGCTTTCAGTATAAGTTCTAACTAGCTTTGAAGATATTTTAGTACAAAAGATATTCTCTAAATCAACTCCCAAATATTTTTTTATCGCTGCTAAATCAAACCTTGCGAAATGAAATATCTTGCAACGTTCTTTATCACTTAATAAATTTTTTAGGTTAGGAGCATTATAGTTTTGATCTAGAAAATGCACAAGGTGAGCATCACCATTTCCGTTACTAAACTGCAATAGACAAAGTTTATCTCTATATAAATTTAATCCCATCGTTTCGGTATCTATTGCTAAATCACCTTCAAGTTCAAAATCATCAGGTAAATCGTTTTGGTAAAGCGTAATAGTCATAATATATTCTTCAGTTAAATTTTAATTTCTGTGATGAGCCTATGGTTTGCTATTGGTTTTAAAAACTTGTTCGCTTGGAGCTGCTATACCTAAAACTTTGCGTGCTTGCTCATCTAGCATATCCTTATCTAACGATTCGGTTCTAAGTAATTTAACATTATGTTCAAGCTCTACTCGTTCAGCTCGCAATAACTTCAATTCATCATAGGCTTTTTCAAGCTGTCTATTTACTTTTAAATATGCAATAACTCCTTTATTGCCGTAAATGCAGTGAAAAACAAAATATCCTAGCAGCAATGCTAGAAAAATATTTAAAATTATTTTTTTTGTATGATTATTTGAAAGTATTGAATTAAAAATACTCATAAATATAATTCATTTATAAAAAATAACATTGGGGCAGTTAAAATTATACTGTCAAATCTATCTAACACCCCTCCATGACCAGGTATAATATTGCCACTATCCTTAATATTAAACTTTCGTTTAAAATACGAAATAAATAAATCACTTAGCTGAGCTATTAAAGCTAGCATACAACTAATTATAAAAAGATAAATCCTATTTGAGAAATAGTAATTTTCAATGTAAAAACTTGATATAAAACTAATTAAGGTTGCAACTAAACCTGCCGATAATATTCCTGTAATTAAGCCGCTCCAAGTTTTTTTAGGGCTGATTTTTGGAGCAAGTTTTGCACCGCCCAGGGTTTTGCCTCCAATCATCGCAAATGTATCTACCGACCAAATTATGCAAAAATAAAGCATAATAAGCCAGTTATTTATAGGATTGCTACTTAAGAATATTAATAAGCTTATGGGAATTGGGATAATAATTAACCCTATTATTAGATACATAATATAGGAGTGGGTCATATCATACCATTCGCTAAGCATCCCTATAGCTACTAATATCATTAAAACATAGAATAAAGGTTTAAACCATAATATGGCTACCACAAATGATGGTACTAATACTATACCAGACAGTACTCTTAAATATAAATTTGATTTTTGTTTATCTTTTGCCAAACGTTCTTTTCCTTTTTGAATAATCATCTATAGCGTTTATTATGTCTTCTTTATTAAAATCAGGCCAATATTTTTGAGAAAAATATAGCTCAGCATAAGCTGCTTGCCAAAGCAAGAAATTACTAATCCGGAAAACACCGCCAGGTCTTATTAATAAATCTACATCAGGCATTTCCGGATCATATAACGCATTTTGTATATCGCTCTCAAGAATTTCTGTTTTACCGCTTGCGATAATCTTAGTGCAAGCGTCTGTTATTTCTTGACGACTACCATAACTCAAGGCTATACAAAGAGTTAATTTATTATTCTCTTTCGTTAATTCTATAGCATTATTTATTTGTTTTTGCAATGAGTCGCTTAATAAATTAAGCCTACCTATTACTTTTATTTTAATGCCATTTCTATGTAAATTATCTAGCTCTTTTTTTAAATAAATGTTTAATAACTTCATTAAAAAAGATATTTCTGTAGTTGAGCGTTGCCAGTTTTCGGAAGAGAAAGTATATAGCGTAACATATGGTATTTTAAGGTTAATAAATTCCGGTAATAACTCATGTACTTTATCAGCTCCGGCTCTATGCCCTTCAGATTTAGGTAAGTCATGCGTAGCTGCCCAGCGTGCATTACCATCCATTATTATTGCTAAATGTTTTATGTTAGTCATTATTAAATATATATTTTTGGTTCTTTTTAATGTCATTGCGAGCCACTGAAAGTGGCGTGGCAATCTTATCAGAATGTTCTGAGATTGCATCAAAGCTCTGCTTTCACAAGGCATTATTGCGTAGATCATTTTTCCATGTCACCCCGTGGACAAGCCACGGCATGACACCGAAAGTACTTTTCGATTCACGCAGGCAATCCCTCCTCGCAATGACGGCTATACCAATTTTTAGAGTTCTATCTTATAGTATACATAGGAATTTCTACTCTAACCGACAGCCCACCTAAATCCTTACTATCTTCTAGGTAAAGAAATCCGTTATGATCTTTTATTATCTCACGAGTAATAGCAAGTCCAAGACCTACATTACTTGAACGATCTAACTGTCTTGCTTTATCCGATCTATAAAAAGGTTTTAATACTAAAGGTTTTTCTGCATCATCTATGCCCCTGCCATTATCTTCAATGATTATCGATAAGTTAGATGAATTAGCGTTTAACGAAATTCTAACTTTAGTACCATATTTTATAGCGTTACTGATTAAATTAGACAAGGCTCTTTCAAAAAAATGTATTTTCATTCGAAGTTTTACCCCATCTAATTTGGTAGGGTTTATAAACTCAATATCTATATGTGTCCATTTATTTAAAAAAGATTTAATCCAAGATAAAATAAAAACCTCTTTAAATTGTTCTGCACTTTCGCCTCTAGCAAAATCTAGATAGGAGTTTATCATTTGTTGCATAGTTAATATATCTTGCTTTAGTCCAGTAGTCTCTTCATTTTCGTCCATTAATTCAAGTTGTAATTTCATGCGTGTTAGAGGAGTTCTTAAATCATGAGAAATCATAGCAAGCATGGTAGTTCTTTTGGTAATTTGCTTTTCTATGCGAGATTTCATCTTTAAGAAAGCAAGCCCTGCTTTTCTTATTTCTAAAGCACCTGTAGGCTTAAAATTTTTACTTTTTAAGATACCTCGACCGAATTCATCCATGCTATCTGCAAGAGCAACTATTGATTTAATTTGATTTTTAGAGAAAATAATGGAGATGGAAAGTAATATAATAGTTAAAAATATAATCCATAGAACAAAAATATATACTGTTGGGTTAAGTAAAAGTTTTGCTGGAAAAGAAATATTTAATATCTCGTTATTTAGCTCTAATAATACTTGAATTCTGTTTTCCTTAGTTAAGTTAATTATATTTTTTTCATGAATTTTTGTATTTAAAATATTTTTAAATATAGTTAAGGGTTCGTTTAACTTAGGCTGTTTTGCTAATAGTTTCTTATTAGGCTCAAATTGATAAGATAAATTGAGATAATTTTCTGATAATTGTGTTATTTCTTTTGGATTATCTTTATGCTCTTTAATTAAAGATTCTATTTCATTGATAATAATGGTACTAGTATAATATGAAACATTATACCAATGACGATCATAAAACAAAAATATAGCAACTAGCTGTCCTATCAGAATAGGCATAATTATGATAAGCATAAATCTTAGGAATAAAGTCCTAGGTAATAATTTAGATATAAAGTGCATATCCCTCATTACGCACGGTTTTTAAATATTTCGGTTCTTTAGGATTATCTTCTAGCTTATTTCTTATTCTGGTAATTTGTACGTCAATAGAACGTTCACTAAGACCTCCCATAATTTTTGAAAGCTCAAGGCGGCTAACAGAAGTGCCAAGACGTTCTATAAATATCTCAAGTAACTTCTGCTCAGTAGAGCTAAGCGGAATTATCTGATCATTTTTAGTAAATTCTTTAGTATTATAATTATAAAAATTATTGCCAAATCTAGTTATATTTTTTTCTTTTTTGGGATTGTTATAATTATTGATCAAGTTATTTATACGCAATAATAATTCTCGTGGTTCAAAAGGTTTAATAACATAATCTGATGCACCAGCTTCAAGACCTTTAACACGGTCATCGGCTTCCGATAAAGCAGTTAACATTACTATCGGTATATTATTACCAGCATCCCTAATGGTAGTAGCAAAATCAAGCCCCGTAATGCTTGGTAACATGACGTCCAAAATAATCAAATCGTAATTAGAAGTTTTTAACAAATCCTTTGCCTCTATAGCTGAGACAGCCGTTGATACTAAAATCTCATTTTTATTTAAAAATTGCTTTAAAAGTGCTAATATTCTAGTATCATCATCAACAATTAGGATATGTGCCTTATATTCTTGCATATATATTTGTTTAATTTGAAAAATTGACAGTGTTCTGTCATCCCGTGGCTTGTCCACGGGATCCAGAAAAACAATAAAAAAATACTAACGTATTTTTAACTGGACCCCGTGGACAAGCCACTGGGTGACACCGAGAGTGCTTTTCAATTCACTATGCGGAAATAAAATAATTATTCTAATACAAATAACAATTAATAACAATGACAAAAAATTCAGAAAATAACATTTGGTATATTTGGATTAATGGTGAGTTAGTTCCTTATGAACTTGCTACAGTGCATGCTTTAACTCATAGTTTACATTACTCGGGATCGGTATTTGAGGGTGAGAGGGCTTATAATGGGAAAGTTTTTAAACTTAAAGAACATACTGAAAGATTGATTAAATCAGCAGAAGTTTTAGGATTGAAAGTACCTTATAGTGTGGAAGAAATTATAAAAGCTCATGAATTATTAATAGAGAAAAACAAGATTCAGGATGCATATATAAGACCGCTTGTTTGGTGTGGGAGTGAGTCTTTAAATATTATTAACCCTAAATTGTCGACTAACGTTTTGATTGCGGCTGTTCCCTCTATGCCACGTGCATTTACCGCTAGAGTTAATTTGCATGTAAGTAGATGGCGTAAAGCTGCACCTAATATGATGCCAGTGCAATCTAAATCCGCTGCTCATTATAACATGGCAATAACGAATAAGAAAGAGGCTAAAGATCTTGGCTATGATGATGCATTATTACTTGATTATGAGGGATATATTGCGGAATGTACTACAACAAATATTTTCTTTGTTAAAGATAATATGCTATATACTCCAATTGCCGATAGATTTTTAGATGGTATAACAAGACAAACTATTATTGAAATTGCAAAAAATTTAGGATTACAAGTAAAAGAAGAACGTCTAAAATTAGAGCAAATAGAAAATTTTACTAGCTGTTTTGCTACAGGTACGGCAATTGAGGTGCAGCATATTAGCTCTATAGATCTTGGCGGTAAGAAAGTTACTTTTAATGATCATAAAATTGCGAATGCTTTGAAAGAAGAGTATGGTAAAATTGTGAGGGGGTACCATGTCATCCCCGCGTAGGCGGGGATGACATGGTACACGTTTTTCGATCCACGCAACAATGACATAACAACACAAAAATGAAAAACAATGAATAATATATTTAAAGGTTTGATTACGGCAATAATAACGCCGTTTAAAAATAATAAATTAGATTTAGAATCGCTTGAAAAAATTTTAGAGCATCAAATAAAAGCCGAAGTCAATGCCGTAGTAATAGCAGGTTCAACAGGTGAGGGTAGTAGTTTAAGCCTTGAAGAGTATAAATTATTATTGCAGACAGCTAAGGATATTATAAATAAGCGTATTTCTGTAATTAGTGGATGTTCTTCAAATAATACCGCCTATGCAATAGAACTTGCGACCGAATCTACAAAAATTGGAGTTGACGGCTTTATGATTAGCCCGCCGTCATATTTGAAGCCTACTCAAGGCGGGATCTATAAACATTTTGAAGCAATACATGAAGCTAGTAATTTGCCGATTATGCTATATTCAGTTCCGGGTAGAACTGGGGTTGACTTTGCCGATGAAGTGATATTTAAACTCGCTAAATTACCTCGTATTTTAGCTTTAAAAGATGCGGGACTAGATTTAGAAAGACCGCTTAGAATTAAAGCTATAGTTAAAAAAGAATTTAATCTATTATGTGGTAATGATGACTTAAGTCTTGCTTTTAATGCTCAAGGCGGAGTAGGGTGCGTGTCTGTAGCTTCTAACGTTGCACCTAAATTATGCAAAGAGCTTCAAAAGAAATGGTATAACAATGATGTTAAAGGAGCTTTAGAGATTCATCAAAAATTATTACCTTTATATAAAGCATTATTTGTAGAATCAAACCCAATCCCAGTTAAGTATGCTATGAGTTATTTAGGATTCTGTACAAATGAAATTCGTTTGTCTTTAACTGAAGCAACAAATACAACTAAAAAACAAATTGAGGAAATTATAACATCCTTATCTATAAAAGTATGACGGAATATAAGAAAATTATTGCACAAAATAAAAAAGCTCTCTTTAATTACTTTATTGAGGAAAGACTAGAAGCAGGTATTGTATTAAAGGGTAGTGAAGTTCAATCGCTTCGTCAAGGTAAAGCATCTATAGAAGAGAGTCATGCAGCTGATACGGGAAATGAGGTATTTTTGTATAATTGTCATATTGCAGAATATGAAAAAGCAAATAGGTTCAATCATTCTACTAGAAGACCACGTAAATTGTTACTACATAAAAAAGAAATAAACAAAATTATCGGTAAAACTAAAATAAAGGGTTATACTCTAGTTGCCTTGTCTATGTATTTTAACAAAAAGAACAAAATAAAAATTGAGCTTGGCATTGCTAAAGGTAAAAAATTACACGATAAAAGAGAATCAATTAAAGAAAAAGATTGGAAGAGAGATCAGAGTAGATTGATCAGACAGAAGTAAGGGTTATATGTCATCCCCGTGTAAGGCTTACCAGCGTGGGTCGAAAAACGCCCTCGGTGTCATGCCGTGGCTTGACCACGGCATCCAGAAAAACAATAAAAAATATTACATATTTTTTCCTGGACCTCTCGTGAATAAATCACGGGGGGACAACCATACACAAGCCCGAAACAAAATAAAATTAATCTTAAAGGTTATTTATGCAGCATATTATTGGAAAGATATTAGTTATATTTGTAGTAATTATAGGAGTTTTATTTATTTTTAAAACTATAAAAACTTCTTCTACAAAACCTGTTTCCATAGAAGTTAAACAAAATGAAGAGCCAAAGCAATGTGAAGAAGAAAGAGTTAAGAAGATTATTGAAGAATATTTGCTTAATACTCCTGAAATAATAATACAATCAATAAAAAATCTACAAAAGCGTAAAGTACAAGAAAGTGAAACCAAAGTTAATAGCTATATTAAGGACAACAAATTAGATATCGAGAATAGCCAAAATTTTCCTGTCATAGGTAATAAAGACGGTGATATAACTATCGTTGCTTTTTATGATTATTCTTGTTCCTACTGTAAAAAAGGTGATGTTTCTTTAAATGAGTTATTACAAAATGATCCAGAAGTGAAAATTTTGTTAAGACCATTACCTATCCTTGGTGATGCTTCTGATTATTTAGCAAAAATAGCTTTAGCAGTTTATAAAATTAACCCTAGCAAATTTAAAGCTGTTCATAGTGAGTTAATGAAGATAAGAAACGTTTCTAAAGAAACTGTCGAAGAATTATTAGCTAAAAATGACTTAAATATTATGGAAGTTGAAGAGATAGCTGATAGTTCTGAGGTAAGAGATTTAATCGCTCAAAATATGCAAATAGCTAGAAAGCTTAAAATTCAAGGTGTGCCTGCATATGTAATTAATGCTAGGTTAATCCCTGGATCAGTAGATTTGCCTCAATTATTAAGCATAGTCAAAGAGATTAGAGGATAATAAGGATTCCTAAAATAAAATGTCATTTTTACTTAAAATGACATTATTGTTATGCCTTTATCTCTTTCTAAAAATACTATATTGCTGAAACTTTAGAATATAACGCTCTGCTTCCTTAATATCATTATTTCTGACAGCATCACATAAAGCTATTTCTTCTAAAGTTTCAGCAATATAAACAACTACAAAATTTTCAAACCAATTTTTGTGGACCGTTAGAACGTCATTTTCTTGGTTTTGAGATCGCTGGTGATCCTATTATATTAATTGCAGTCATAAATAAAAATAGCGAAATGGTTAAGATGCTATTGCGTTATGGTCTTAAACCGAATATTGAAAATCATGATGGTCGTAGACCTATATTTGCGGCATTTAAAAATAAAGATTTTGAGACAGTAAAAATACTTATAAAGTATTTTAATAAAGAAGAGCTTCATATTAAAGGTGATTTTGGTCGGGATGCTTTATATTTTTCAGTATTAAATGAGCGTTTAGATTTAATAAATAGTTTAATACACATATATGGAGTAAAAATTAATTACCAATCTGTTTTAGAAGCTGCTATTTATGCTAACAATTTTAACCTATTTTTAAATTTTTACTTTAATACAACATTAGATCAGAAAATAGAAAGTAATTTTTTATTATCCTTATCTATTCTTTTGAATAATAATATCAAAATAATTGAAATCTTATTAAATGATGAAGAAACCGAAATTAATATTAAACCTGAAAATACAAGAGCTATCACGCATTACTTCGTAGATATTCCCTTAATTGAAGCAACTACGAATGGAAATAAGAAAGCTATAGACCAGTTGTTAAAGAAAGGTGCTAAAATTAATTTAGGACAGGAATATCAACCTTTTACTATAGCCGTTAAAAATGGGAATTTAGAAATTGCATATTTTTTAAAAGAGCATGGGGCGGATGTAACATTTATAGGATCAGATGGTTTGGATGCTTCTAATCTATATGTGAATTATCTTAAAAATCTCTATAAAAAACTAATAGAAAGTAAAGAAAAGATAAAAAATATAACAGGAATATGTTTAGGATATAAACACGAAACTCTTAATATTAAAGATCTTGAGATGTGGCATAATATATTATCAAGTTATGAGCTAGAATCTTCTAGAGACGAGACTTATACGAAAAGAGAAATATAAGAGTTGGCATTTTACGAACAAAATTTCTTTCCAAATTTGATAGTGAGTGTAGATGTGATAGGGTGTTAGTATATAGATATAATTATATCTATATACTTGACAATATGCTTTTAGATTGTTAATATCCTTTTACATATATTAAAGCTTTATAAAGCTAACAAATAAAATTAATTCTTCAAGCCACAAGAATAAATCTAAAAATCTAGTTTGATTCCAATTTAAAACAAACATAATATTTCCTCTACATTTAAGGAATTAAATTTTTCATTCATGTCAACTATAATCTATTATAATAAAAATAATGAGTATAACTAATAAAGAATCCCCAGATCAACTAAATAACCCTGAATTTAATAATCATTATGCAGAAAACGGCAATATAATTAATTTAAAAGAATTAAAACGTAAATTGCCTGAAGAATTGCAAGCTCAAGCAGAAGAGCTAAAAATTGAAAATGTTAGTTCTTTACGTAAACAAGAGTTAGTTTTTGCAATTTTAAAGAAATCTGTAGAGCAAGGTGGTTCAATAGTAGGTGAGGGTGTACTTGAAGTTTTGCCTGACGGGTTTGGCTTTTTGCGTTCTCCGGAAGTAAATTATTTAGCAGGACCTGATGATATTTATATTTCTCCAAGCCAGATTCGTCGCTTTGGTCTTCGTACTGGTGATACTGTGGAAGGACGAATAAGAGCTCCGAAAGAGGGTGAGCGTTATTTTGCACTGCTTAAAGTAAATAAAGTGAATTTTGAAGATCCCTCTAAGGCTTATCACCGCGTCAATTTTGATAATCTAACTCCTTTATATCCTGATGAAAAATTAGGCTTAGAGCTTGAAGATAACAGTAAAGATTTTAGTACACGTGTTATCGAGCTAGTCGCTCCTATGGGTAAAGGACAGCGTGCTTTAATAGTTGCACCTCCTCGTACTGGTAAAACTGTATTATTACAAAATATTGCCCATGCTATTACTACCAATAATCCGGCAGTATTTTTAATTGTATTGTTAATAGATGAGAGACCTGAAGAGGTAACGGATATGCAGCGTTCTGTGTGTGGTGAGGTTATTAGCTCTACTTTCGATGAGCCAGCAAGTAGACACGTACAGCTTGCGGAAATGGTCATTGAAAAAGCAAAGCGTTTAGTAGAACATAAGAAAGATGTAGTGATTTTAGTTGATGCTATTACCCGTCTTGCACGTGCTTATAATACTGTAGTGCCGTCATCTGGTAAGGTATTAACAGGCGGTGTTGATGCTAACGCACTTCAGCGCCCGAAAAGATTTTTTGGTGCTGCAAGAAATATTGAGAATGGCGGTTCACTTACCATAATCGGTACGGCTCTAATTGAAACCGGCTCACGTATGGATGAGGTGATTTTCGAAGAGTTTAAAGGTACAGGTAACTCTGAAATAGTATTAGATCGTAAGATTGCCGATAAACGTATTTATCCTGCAATTGATATAACTAGATCAGGAACTAGAAAAGAAGATTTATTAGTTGATAAAATATTGCTAAATAAAATGTGGGTTCTTCGCCGCATCATTGACCCAATGGGTAGCAGTGAAGCAATAGAATTCTTGCTTAAAAAGTTAGAACACACTAAAACTAATAGTGAGTTTTTTGAGATGATGAAAAGCCCATCAGAACGTAAATAAGTTGTGGTGTCATTCCATGGTGGCATTGCCTGCGTGGATCGAAAAACGTCCTAAGTGTCATCTAGTTGCTTGACCACGGGATCCAGAAAATAACTAAAAATATCAATATTATTGATATTTTTAACTGGACCCCGTGAATAAATCACGGGGTGACACAGTAGGTTTTGCCTCTCCTCGCAATGACGAAAAACTAAAAAATATATTGCAAAATGAATATAACACCTGATTATTTAATTGAAAGAAAACAAATAAAAGCTCGTTTATTAGTTTGGAAGTTAATAGCAATTATTTTAATTGGTGTTTCGTTATTTCTAATTTGTAAAGATTTTGCTCCAACAGAAGTTCTAGCTAATAATAATGATGATTATATAGCTTCGGTATTAATTGACGACATAATACTTGAAGATGAGAAGCGTGATAAAAAGCTTAAGAAAATCATTGATGATTCTCATATTAAAGCCTTAATAGTTAATGTAAATTCTCCAGGCGGTACAGTAGTAGGATCAGAAAAGATTTATAATATTTTGCTCAAAATATCCGAAAAGAAGCCGGTGGTTATAGTTATGGGAACGATGGCAGCAAGCGGTGGTTATTTAATCTCTCTTGCTGGTGATTACATCATTAGCCATAACGGAACTATTACAGGTTCAATTGGGGTAATATTGCAGACTGCTGAGGTAACTGACCTTGCACAAAAGCTTGGCATTACTTTTCTTAATTTTAAATCAGGTGAGCTTAAAGCTGCCCCAAATCCTACTGAAAAACTTACTAAAAATGTAAGGGTAGCGATTATGGAAAATATTGAAGATACTTACAATTTTTTCATTGAACTTGTTGCTGAAAGACGTAAAATTCCTATAGATGAAGTCAAAAAACTTGCTGATGGCAGAATATATTCAGGACGTCAGGCTGTAAAACTAAAGCTGGTAGATAATATAGGTAACGAGGATACAGCTTTAAAATGGTTGCAAGATGAGAAAAAAATTGATGCTAAATTAACAATTAAAGACTATGAGCTAAAACCAAAACCTAAATTAGTGGAAATGATGCTTGAAGATTTCGGCAGTTTAGTACCTAGTTTTTTTAAAAATAGTTTTAATGGAATTAAGGCGATTTCTAATCATGGCTACTAAAATTGATTTGATAAATAAAATACACAAGCAGCTGGATTATCTTTCTAAAGAAGATGTTAGTGATTCTGTGAATTTAATTCTTAATTATTTAAGTAATTCTCTTAAAGAACAAAACCGTATCGAAATCAGAAATTTTGGTAACTTTTCTATCCGCACACGAAAATTCCCAGAAAGTGATAAATTTTATAATACAATTTATTACCGAATGCCTAAAAATTTCCTTAGAGACTAAAGTTATTACTTTACAAATTTTAATTTAACTTTAGTTTATGGCTAATTAGGATTAAGATATATACAAATTGTGAAGTGGTCTAAATATAGTTTCTCAGAAAAACTTAAAATAATAAAAAGTAAAATAACGCATAATAATATCATATGCGTAGCTCTTCATACTTATGATTTAGAGCTTTTTGAAAAAATACTGATAACAGAAAAGGTTAAAGATATTAATATGCTGTTCCTTGCTCGTTACGGATTATGTAAAGGCGATAAATTATATATCTTTTTACAAAAACTATATAATTACTTAGACGAAAATAATGTTACTTTAGATAAACAAAAAAAGAATCTTTAGACTACGTATTAAAATATATAGAAATGTTTGATCCTTTAAAATTTACCAAAAATGTACAATTACAACCTCGTTATAATGATGAAGACACGTTAGAGTATTACGATCGTACTTCTAAAAATTTAAGTGTAAATAATACAAATCCTACTAATCAAATTGGAGAATCTTCTGAACTAAACTATGCAGATTTGGATTGGACAAGTTAATATCTATTTTCATAAGCAATAACATTACAATAATGCAACTATCCCATATAATTTATAAAAATTTAATACTTGCTCGAGTTTGCTTTGAACTATCAACTGTCAAGGGATAAATATAAAATAATTATAAATATTTATGTTGAATAAACTCTTATTCTAGTATCTACTTAAGAAAAAGTTTTATACTTAAATAAGATATAATTTTTCAATGATTAGCTTCTATAGTCAATTCAATTGGATTTGGTGACAGACGCGAGGAGCGATGCCTATAAATAATAGGTGAGCGCCGACGAGCAACGAAGCACCAAGTTCAATTCAATTGACTATACCAACCCCATTAGTACTTATAATGAGCACAGCAAAAAAAACTAAATTTCAAATAAATATCAATAATAATTATAACGATTTACTTACACCTTTTGGTAAGGCAATTTTGCGAGATCGATACCTTATGAAAGGCGAAGATTTTCAAGATTTATTTGCTCGTATTTCTAGTTACTATGCTGAAAATAAAGAGCATGCTCAGAAGCTATATGAGTATATGAGCAAAATGTGGTTTATGCCTGCAACACCGATTTTAAGTAATGGTGGCACTGATAGGGGGCTACCCATCTCTTGTTTCTTAAACGAGACAGATGATAGTTTAGATGATATAGTAAATTTATGGACGGAAAATGTTTGGCTTGCCTCACGCGGTGGCGGAATAGGAAGTTATTGGGGTAATGTTAGATCTATTAATGAAGCAATCCATAATAAGGGACATTCATCCGGCATTATACCTTTTATTAAGGTAATGGATTCTATGACCCTTGCTATTTCTCAAGGATCGATTAGACGAGGTTCATCGGCTGTATATCTACCTATTGATCATCCTGAAATCGAAGAATTTATTGATATAAGACGCCCGACAGGTGGGGACGTTAACCGAAAATCTCTTAATATTCACCACGGCATTGCTATAACTGATAAATTTATGCAAGCTGTTGAAAATAATACAGACTTCGAGTTTATTAGTCCTGCTACCAAAAAAGTTGTAAGTAAAGTTAGAGCAAGAGATTTATGGATTAAGCTGCTCACTACTAGAATAGAAACTGGTGAGCCTTATCTGTTATTTATTGATAGTGTTAATAAGTCAATACCTAAGCATCATAAAAAGTTAGGCTTACATGTTAAGATGTCCAATCTTTGCAGTGAAATTACATTGCCAACCGGTATTGATCATCTAGGTAAATCGAGAACTGCGGTTTGTTGTCTTTCTTCTCTAAATTTAGAATATTATGAAGAATGGAAAGAAGATAAAGAATTCATACCAACCATTATGCTATTTCTTGATAATGTTTTAGAGGATTTCATCAATAAAGCACCTGATACTATGGCAAGAGCTAAATACTCAGCTTTTCGTGAGCGAAGCGTTGGACTTGGTGTTATGGGATTCCATTCATTTCTGCAAATGAAAAAAGTACCAATAGAATCGGTTATGGCAAAGGTTTGGAATAAAAAAATATTTGAATATGTATCTAAGGAAGTAGAAGAAGCATCTGTTAAAATCGGTAAAGAGAAAGGAGCTTGTCCTGATGCATTAGATGCAGGAAGCAATGAGCGTTTTAGTAATAAAACAGCAATAGCTCCTACTGCTTCAATTTCAGTAATAGCAGGAAATGCATCACCAGGAATAGAGCCATTTGCCGCTAATAGTTTCGTACAGAAAACCCTAACTGGTTCTTTTAATGTACGTAATAAGCATTTAGAAAAGTTATTAGAGGAAAAAGGATTTAATAATGATCAAGTTTGGTCTTCAATTAGTACTCACGAAGGATCAGTGCAGCATTTAACATTCCTAACAGAAGAAGAAAAGCAAGTCTTTAAAACAGCTTATGAAATTGATCAAAATTGGTTGATAGAGCTAGCAGCAGATCGTACACCTTATATTACTCAAGCACAATCTTTAAATGTCTTTCTACCCGGTAATGTTAGCAAAAAATATCTAAATGATATTCATTTTAAAGCTTGGAAAAAAGGAGTGAAAAGTTTATATTATTGTAGATCAACATCTATTCAGCGGGCAGATAAAGTTTCGCACGATGTTTTAAAGGCAGATTTTAAAGATTTAGAAAAACAAAATGACGAACTAGCTGAAGCTAATAAATATGAAGAATGCTTAGCTTGCCAGTAAATCGGAAACGTCATAAGCTATGCGACTGCAAGGAGCGTAGCAATCTCTAAGGGTTTCTGAGATTGCTTCGTCGCTATGTTCCTCGCAATGACAATTTTAGGTTATTTTTTAAGCTATGCAACAAAGACATAACAACAGAATATGGCAATCAACAAAAAAATTAAATTAAATTAAAAAGAAAGCATATGTCATTACTTGATGCAAGTCCGATTTATAAGCCGTTTTCATATCCTTGGGCATATGAAGCTTGGCACACTCAACAAAAAATTCATTGGCTACCGGAGGAAGTATCACTTGCTGATGATGTTAAAGATTGGAAATATAATTTAACCCCAGGTGAGAAGCATTTATTAACGCAAATATTTCGCTTTTTCACACAAGCTGATATTGAAGTAAATAATTGCTATATGAAGCATTATTCAAGGGTATTTAAGCCGACTGAAGTGTTAATGATGCTGTCTGCTTTTTCTAATATGGAAACAGTGCATATTGCATCATACTCACATTTGCTTGATACTGTAGGAATGCCTGAAGTAGAATATTCTGCGTTTCTTAAATATAAAGAAATGAAAGATAAATATGATTATATGCAGCAATTCGGTGTTGCTACTAACGAGGATATAGCAACTACGCTCGCAGTATTTGGAGCTTTCACCGAAGGATTACAGCTATTTGCTTCTTTTGCTATTATGCTTAATTTCCCACGTTTTAATAAAATGAAAGGCATGGGGCAGATTATTGCTTGGTCAGTGCGTGATGAAACACTACATACTAATTCTATTATTACACTCTTTAAAACTTTCGTTAGAGAAAATCCTGAAGTCTGGACAGAAAATTTACGTAGTCGTATCTATAAAGCTTGTACAACTATTGTACATTTTGAAGATGCGTTTATTGCTCTTGCTTTTGAAGTAGGGGGTATTGAAGGGCTAACAGCTGATGAGGTGAGATTATATATTAGATATATCGCTGATAGACGCTTGTTTCAGTTAGGGCTAAAAGATATTTACATGGTAAAAAATAATCCTCTACCATGGCTTGATGAAATGCTAAATGGGGTTGAGCATACAAACTTCTTTGAAAATAGAGTAACCGAATATTCAAAAGCAGCAACTACCGGCTCATGGGAAGAAGTATTCGCTGATATGGATAAGAAGTAGTATACTCGTTTTATTTGAAAAATTGGCTACGTCGTCTTATAAGATCTGTGGTGCTCACGTACTAAAGTGTACGCTCCGCTCCTCGACTTATAGACGCCTTGCTCTTTTCCAAATGAAACTTCGTCTACCAACTCTTTATTTATTAGATGTATATTGTCATTTTTGCGGTGGCGTTATTGCATGGCTCGGAAAATATCCAGTATGTTAGACATAAAAAGAAAACAAGACCATATCGAAATTAATCTTACAAAAAATGTTGAATCTGGCTTAAGTAGTGGATTTGAGTCAGTCCAGTTTGTGCATAATGCCTTACCCGAAATCAGTTATAGTAGTATAGATACAACTACCACTTTCTTAAATAAAATCTTACAAGCACCTATTCTAATTTCTAGCATGACAGGCGGAACATCTAGGGCAAGAGATATTAATTGTAGATTAGCTGCTGCTGCTCAAAAAGCAGGTATCGCTATGGGGCTTGGTTCTATGCGTACATTACTTACAGAACCAAGTACTTTAGATACATTTATAGTGCGAAATAATGCTCCTGATATAGTATTACTTGCTAATATTGGTGCGGTGCAGCTCAATTATGGTGTAACACCAAAGCAATGCCAATATTTAGTAGATAGCGTTAAAGCTGACACCTTAATTTTACATCTGAACGTATTACAGGAATTAACTCAGCCGGAAGGTGATAAAAATTGGGAAAATCTTTTGCCGAAAATAAAAGAAGTCGTAAATTATCTTTCTGTCCCTGTAATTATCAAGGAAGTAGGATTTGGGTTGTCTAAAAAAACTGCCAAGCAATTTATAGATATAGGAGTTAAGATTCTTGATGTTGCAGGAAGTGGTGGGACGTCTTGGAGTCAGGTGGAAGCTTATCGTGCTATAAATTCGTTACAAAAGCGTATAGCTAGTAGTTTTATCAATTGGGGAATTCCAACGCTAGATTCCCTTAAAATGGTGCGGGAAGCTTCAAAGGATATTTCGGTTATTGCAAGTGGCGGCTTAAAGTCGGGTATTGACGGGGCTAAAGCTATTCGCATGGGAGCGGATATTTTTGGTATTGCTGGTCCATTTTTAAAAGCAGCTGATGTTTCAGAAAATCTAGTATCTGAAGAGATACAGCTAATAATAGAGCAACTTAAAATTACTATGATGTGTACAGGATCGCATAATTTGGAAGAGCTGAAAAAGGTTGAATTATTGTAATTGTCACCAACTATGTCATTCTCAGCAGCGGCGGAAAGACATTGTTGCATGGAACGAAAAAAGCCCCATATGTCATTCCTGCGAAAGCAGGAATGACATTCCAACCACGCAACAATGCCGCCACAGGATGACAAGGGAAAACGATCTACATAACAAAGCCTGCATCTTTCCCGCAATGATATTTCTACAACTCTAAATAAGATTTTAGTGCCAAAATTAATATCTCATCTTTTTTGGCATCTAAATCTTTTGTTAATTCTTCATAGACTTGTTCATCTGATAGGATAGTGAATTTTTTAAAGAGCTTTACTATTTCTAGAGACGGCATAATCTGAAAAGCATCTTTCAATATTTTGATCTTTTTCTTATCATTCAGATTATTATTTGAATTCAAATAAAGTTCTAGCAAAGGGCTATTTACAAAATTGGTGTTTATAGCCGACTCTAAATATTCTGCATCATTTGACAGCAAATAGTAATCAGCAATTTTTAAATTGTCTGAAATAGGTATAGCTTTATGAAGTTTGGCAATTTTATTTGTGATAAAAGTAAATTTATGCCATAAAGCAAGTTGTCCGTAACAATAAGCTAAAGTAACTAAATTATTTGCATCATATTCATTTAAATTATAAGCTTTAATAGCATAATTCTCAGCTTCTTGATAAAGTCCTTTATCGTAATAAAGTCTGGCTAAATTTTTATTGCTATAAAAAGCAAATTCTTTTGATTTAGAAAGATTTTGCAAATAAGCGATTTTCTTATCTACATCCTCTTCTGTTTCGGCTAAAATTAAGTTATGAAATTCTTTTAAATTTTCACAAGATGAATTCTTGCGGGCAATAGAGCCTGCTTTAGCTTTATTACCAGTAATATATTTTGCAAAGGCTAGAACTAATAAATATCTATCATTATTGATTTTACGATTGCTAAAAACATTATGTATCTTAATTGGTAAGTCGATAATTAATATCAAAAATCTTATTATGATAAAACCAAGTACTATTAATAGAATTAAGCTAATTATACTAAAGAAAAAAGTAGTTTCAATATTATAATTATATAAACTAATGAAAACATTTGAATCAAAGCTTTGCGTTAAGGTAAAGCCAAAATAAAGCAGAAAAAGAGTAGCACATATTAATAATAATCTAAACATCTTTATTTATATACTCCTGCATAAATTTTTCTGAATAAAGAAAATTAATTAGATATTTTAATTTTTCTAGGATCAAGGATTTATCTTGTTCTTTTATAGTTATACTAGAAGGTCTTTTCTCAATTCTAACAAATTTTTCAAGCCATTTATGATTCAATGGGAAAATTACTTCTACTCTTTCAGATTTAGAAATAAGGTAATTATTATTATATTCTTCTAAATTTGCTAAAATATTTTTTATTTCCTGAGGTAGCGGCAGAGATTTTAATACTGTTAATTCTTTACTATATTCCTGATCTTGTAAGAAATTATATGTTAACAAATTTGCATTTAGCAGATAATGAATATAATCAGGTGAATATATTTTTTGCTGAGGTTCAGGTTTTTGTTCTAATGCAGCAGTAGGAGCTTCAGGAAATTTTAAGGAATCTATATAATTAAAAAATGTTTTAGTAGATAGCAAAGGTGCTTCTTCTTTTACTTCTGTAATATTTGTTTCAATCTCTTCTGGGGTATCAAGAGTTTGACTTAAGTTTTTATTTTCACTTTTAAATAATTTTAAAATATCGCTCCTATTGTTATAAAGCGTGAAAGAAGATAAAGTAAATATTACTATCGCTATGAGAAAGATGTTCCGGCTTTTAAATAAACTATTGAATTTTTGCATTTTCAAATAATAATTTGATTAAATCATTAGGATTTTGGTCCTCACAATAAACCACATTTTTAAAAAAAGGTCTAACTATATTTGCAACTTTTGAACTTATAGCTATAACTAAACTATTTTGTAAATATTCTAATAAATTATTTTCATGCAATAATTTTAACAGAGTCTTAGCACTATTTTGAGAATAAACTAAAATAAAATCAACAGAATTTTCAAGTTCTTTTACAACAGATAACGGAAGCTCATTTAAATATTCTACATTATAAATAATATAACGTTTTATTTTATCAGGCAAATCTTTAGTGATTTCATTTGAAGATAGATATATAGCTTGTTCATACAAATCAGTCGGAAAATGCTGTATCAAATCATCGACGTTTTTACCGGCATAGGCTATTTTAAAGCCTTTATTTATTAATATTTCTCTTGATTTATCACCCACCACCCAAATGTTATGTTTGTAATCTAGGGGCTTGTCCACAGAATCTAGCTTATTACTAGATGCCGTGATCAAGTCACGGCATGACAAGTTGTTGATAATTGTGGCGGCATATTTGCTAGTTATTATTATATTTGAGTAGTTTTTTAAAATATTAGCATCAAAATCTAAAGTTTTATACTTAATTATAGGGCAATTAATATAATGAAAATATTTACCTATTTCCTGGGTAGTTTCTAAATTAGCTTCTAAGCTTCTAGTTAATAAAACCGATTTCATATAATATTTGTATTCCTATATAAATAGCTACTGCCTAAATTATAATAGCTGCTATTTTATTAACTATAGCTAAAATTGTGCTACTTTTATTCATCTTTCTAATATTATAATCAGCAAAACCTAAAGAGAAAAACCATAACCAAGATACAAGTACGCAAGTTAAAGTAAATATAGTTTTTGGAAGTCCCTGATATTTTAAGGCACTTTGTACCTATTACTACTATTGTATTCATAATTGCATGTGGATTGAATATCGATAGTAAATAGAATCTGTTTTTGAGCGGAAAGTGCATTCGAGTTATTAGTAAGATCAAGAGGTGGTTGATTTCAAGTATTATATCCCATATATAATAAAAAAATAAATCCCAAGACAAATATAGCAAGTTTTTAGGGTAGGGATTTGAAAAATTATTAAAGACAAACCAAAAACGGCAGAGCAGATAAGAATAGTATCGCATATAGAAGCTGATATTATACTAGGTAAAACTTTTTGAAATTTTTGATGTGTAGCTCCTTGATTAAATATAAAAATATTCTGCACTCCTAAAGGTACAATTAAGACAAGTGCTAATAATATTGCATGAAAAAATGCATTTAATATTTCGCTCATTTTAAATTAACCAATTTATCCAAGATTTTATAGTAATTACTGTTTGTGTAAATATAGAAGTGCTATTCCCCAGATTGTTATAGCTCCTACCTTATTAAGTATTTTTAAAATTATAGCCCCTTTACTTAGTTTTCTAATATTATAACCAATTATTGATAATAACAAAAACCACATATAAATAGGTATAAGTATGTATATTACTTTAGTATTATAATCTCGATATTTATAAAGAACTGTATTTAGCATATCTAAAATAAAAGGATTGAATATTGATAATACTAATATATATACAGGTTCTAAAAATAGTTTTTGAATAGAAACCGATTTAGGGATGTTTGTTGAATTAAAGTATGATTGATGCCAGGTATTATAGCCCATATACATGAAAAAATAAATCCAATTACAAAAACAGGTATTGCTATGAACCATAGCATGTAAATAAATAAGGACTCCGTATTAAAGATAATTATGTATATGATAATGCTATAACTTATACAACCAGCAAGCATACTAGGTAAAGCTTTTTTAAAGCTGCAATATTTTGCACTTTGATTTAGTATAAAAATACTTTGTATAATCGAAGTTGAAAGTAAAATTATTACATGCAATAAAATGATTAATAATATCCTTCATTGTTATAATTTGGTTTTTATTTTTAATAATACTAATAAAGATGGAATAGTTATAATAGTAGTAAATAAAAAGAAATTTTGCCAGCCAAAATTTACTACCATATAACCTGAAATTATTGGAAAAATTGATCTAGAAATACCCATCATTGATGAAAAGAATGAATATTGCGTAGCACGAAACTTGCCTTGACATAATGATGAGATAAAAGCAATGTAAGCTGTCATCGTCATGCCGCCCGTAATACTTTCTGCCCCTATTGTAATAAATAATAGTGTGGAATTTTTTCCGTATATTTTAAGAATAATAAATAATATATGAGCTAAAGCATGAATAATACCAAATAGTAGTATACTATCTAATATATTCTTTTTCTTCATAATAAAACCGCCAAGTAATCCGCCAACGATAGCTCCCATAACTCCCCAAAACTTCCCGACACTTGCTATTTCAAAAGCATCATAATTTAAATGAAGTAAAAACGGATTGATCATGACATTAATAAAATTATCAGGTAATCTATATAATACCAAGAAGACTAATATGAGGATAATAAAAGAGATGGAGCCTATCGGTTTCAGAATATTCCTTATAAAAGCAAAAATGCCATCACTATTATTTGTGGTTTGCTCTATATATTTATTTTGATTAAATCTGCAATATTTTATACCAACTATAAGTAAAATAAGATAAACAAATATTAAAATTGCAAAAATTTTATATATTTCGTTGAAAGTTAAATATATAGATAAATATATAGCTCCTGAATTTGCAATTAGCATACCGAATCGATAACCGAATATATATATTCCTGAAGCAAAACCAAGAGATTCTTTATTAACTATTTCTGTCCTAAAAGCACTTAATATAGTGTCTTGCATAGAGCTGAAAAATGAAATAATCAATGAGATAGAGGTAAATAATAATAAATTATCAAAAGGATTTATAAAACTTAAAATATATACAAAAAATACTAGTGCTATGGAAGTTAAGCAAATCCAAGATAATCTATGACCAAAAATTTTGTTTATATATTTAATCCTTAAACTATCGAATATTGGAGCAAATAAAAAATTGATAGAGTAGGGCAAAGTTATAAGTGATAATAAGCCTATTGTTTGCAAAGCTATATTTTCTTTAGCAAGCCAATAATTTAATGTATTACCGGTAATCATTATATTAAAGCCGCTAATAAGTCCAAATAACCAAATAATAGATAAACTGCGTGACATATCGTTTTAATTGTTATAAATAACGCCTAGAATTATAAATAATAAATGAAAATAGCTAAATAATCTAATATAATTATTGCGAGTTTTCTTATTAATTGATAAATTCTTTTAAACTAATTAGTTATAAATTTAAATGTTTAAAAAAAGGTCTCAAAAAAATATTTTTGCTACCATTAAAATTCCTCTGTTGCTTCTTCTAATTTTAATAATGTTTATAGTTATTATAGGATTTTTTACGAGTAATCATAAAATGCATTTAGAAAATTATTGTATTAGGGATATCTCTACATACAGCTCTCAAAAGCTTTATAGTATTATGCGTGAAGATCTATTCAACTTTGACTCAGCACTTGAGCAGTTAAAAGATAAGCCGCTAAGCGTTAAAGATAAGATAAAATTAGAAAAAATTTGTACTTTTAAAATAGAAGATGGAAAGGTACGTTTAGAAGTCGCAAAAGGTTATGATTGTTTGCTACAGCTATATTCGGGTGAGGATGCTACTTTAGTAAAGCAATATAAAGCAATTAAGAATGGTAGTTATGGTCTTAATACTTTATATACTAAAAATGCTGCGATTAATTTAGCAAAATTAATAATTTCAGGTTATGAAAAAGAAGTAAAAGAACATTTGAATATAAAAAATGATTCTGACTTAATAAAGTATTTTAGCGGTTATACAAAAGATGAAATTCCTGCTCTAAAAAGTCTAATTTCTCTTAATATATCTGAGCTTACAGCAAGATGTTTATATAGGCTTAGCATGATTCACCTCCTTGGTAGACCCTCACTTAATGAGCAAGATATAAACCTTGATTATAAGCTTGCCATAGAGGAAATACAAAATGTAATTAAGTTAACTGGCATTAAACAAGATAATGTATTAGATATAGCATTGATTATTAATGATAAGTTTGCTCGGCACGCTGCAACAGTTATCGCTTCAAGTTTAATAAATAGTGATCTAGATAGTTTTTATAAATTTCATATTGTGATGAATCCAAACGATTCACTTACGGAAGAATCAATGAAAAAATTAGCTTCCATGAAACATATAAGGGACTATTCTATAGATTTCGTTCCTTTTCCTGAAAATGTATTAGACTTAAATTTAGCTAATAAAAAAATAGAATTTTCGGAGATGTGGCCTCCTTTAGTAATGTATAGGTTATATTTTGATCAAGTCTTTCCAAATTTAGAGTCTATATTATATCTGGATGCAGACATTATTGTGTTGCGTGATTTAAATTCTTTCAAAAAGATAGATATGTCAAACTATATAGTTGCTGGTAGTATGGATACGGCTCTTACTTATTGTAATTTAAAAGTAGAAGAAGAATGTAACAGGAAAATAAATAATTTTTATAAAAATAGCGGTATAGTATTTTTAAATCTACAAAATATGCGTGAAAAGCAAGCAAAGAATATGGTTTTAGATGCAATGCATAATTCAAAATGTAGTTTTACTTATCCTGATCAAGATTTATTAAATATTGCTTTTCATAATTACATATATCCATTATCTATGAGATGGAATTTTTATACCTATTTTATAGATAGAGATACTTATTTTTCATATTTCATTATGCATTATGCTGGTAAAAAGAAACCATGGAATAATGAGGAAATAAAATGGACAAAAGATATTTTAGAAAAGTATCAAGAAATTGAAAAATATTATTGGCGATATAGAGAGTGTACTCCTTGGGGCAGTAAAGATTTTAATTGACTTTAATGAGTAAGAGATTTAAAAGTTTAAATTCTATGAATATATTTAAATATATTCATAGAATTTAATTTAATTTTATGTAAGGTTACAATATAAATGTTGCCGCCTAAAACCTTTTTTGAAAAAGTTAAGGAAATAATTTGGCCAATAGAAAGAAAGGAATTAAAGCTTTTCATACCTATGGCATTAATGATGCTATGTATTCTTTTCAATTTCGGAGCATTGCGTTCTATAAAGGATAGCTTAGTGGTACCCTCTATGGGAGCAGAGATTATTAGCTTTTTAAAATTATGGCTAGTATTACCCTCATGCGTGATCTTTACAATACTTTACGTTAAGCTCAGTAATAAATTCAATTTCGAATATGTTTTTTACATTATAGTTGGTATCTTTCTATTATTCTTCTTATTTTTTGCTTATATAATTTATCCAAATCAAGAAGCTTATCATCCTAATGATGAAATAATAAGTAGCTTAATAACCTCATATCCTAACTTCAAATGGTTTATTAAAATAGCCAGTAAATGGAGCTATGGGCTTATGTATATCTTTGCGGAATTATGGAGTGCCGTAGTTATAAACTTAATGTTTTGGCAGTTTGCTAACCATATTTTTGATACTAATAAAGCAAAGAGATTTTATCCAGTCCTTGGGATGGTTGGTAATATGGGACTAATACTTGCAGGTAGTGTACTCGTGTTTTTCTCAGGTAATAAAATAATAGATCCGGAATTATTACCAAATTCTTTCGATGCGTCAGTTAATTTAACCTCTCAAACAACAGAGATGCTACAACCTATTATGTCAATAATTGTTGCAGCGGGTGTTATCTCTATGCTGCTATTTAGAGTAATAAATAAATTTATTTTGACTGATTCTATAAATGTTTTAGATTCAAAGAAAGTTAAGGCTAAAACAAAAACCACACTTTCAGTTTTGGAAAGTATTAAGCTAGTAATTAATTCAAAATATATAGGTCGTATTGCTTTATTAATAATCTGTTATGGGTTATTAATTAATATCGTAGAAGGACCTTGGAAAGCAAAAGTAAAAGAACTATATCCAAATACTATAGATTATGTTCATTTTATGGGCAGATTTAATATTTTGATGGGTATATCATGCGTCACTTTCATGATCATAGGAAGCAATATTCTTAGAAGGCTCGGTTGGTTTGTTTCTGCATTATTGACACCTATTATGCTATCTATAACCGGTTTAATGTTTTTTATTTTCATAATTTTTATCGAAGAAATAGGCTCATGTTTTGGTAATTTTAACCTTTTATATGCCGCAATAATTGTTGGAGCAATTCAAAATATCCTGAGTAAATCCTCTAAATACTCACTCTTTGATTCAACAAAAGAAATGGCATATATCCCGTTATCGCTTGAACTTAGAACTAAGGGTAAAGCTGCTGTAGAAGTAATAGGTACAAAATTTGGTAAATCACTAGGTGCATTTATTCAGTCCTTAATATTTATAATTATTCCTACTGCTACTTTTGACTCTATAATAATATATCTATTAATAATTTTTATAGTTATGATTAGCTTATGGATTTGGGATGTTGTAAAGTTGAATAAAGAATATACTGAGTTGTATAAATAAAATATTAATAATGCCATCCTATGAGGGTGCCTCGATGTCATCCCGTGGCTTGTCCACGGGATCCAGAAAAACAATAAAAAATACTAGTGTATTTTTAACTGGATCCCGCGGTCAAGTCGCGGGATGACAATAATAATCATATGAAAAAAACTTTTAATTGCCAAATTGTACCAATTATAGTACACTAATATAGTGTTTAATATATCAAAAACTCTTAATGTAAAATTTTATCGATCTATCAGTGAAAAAGAACCAGTACGTGAGTGGCTGCTTGAGTTAGAACCTAAAGATTGTAAAACTATTGGTACAGATATTAAAACTATAGAATACTCTTGGCACGTTGGAATGCCTATATGTAAATCTTTAGGTAAAGGAATGTATAAAGTAAGATCAAATTTAATAGATGGTAAAATAGGAAGAGTATTTTTTTGTATAGTAGATAGTGAAATGATCCTGTTACATGGATTTATAAAAAAATCTCAAAAAACTCCTAACAAAGAGTTAGATTTAGCATTTAAAAGAAAAAAAGAGGTAGAATTGTGAATAAACTTAATCAAAAGTATATTGGTTCTAATTTTGATTATTTTCTTAATGAAATAGGAATATTAGAAGAAGTTACAGCAGTAGCCCATAAGCGTATTCTTGCTGAACAAATAAAGCAAATTATGGAACAAAAGCATATAACAAAAACAGAAATGGCTGAAAAAATGGAAACTAGTAGATCAGCCATAAATAGACTTCTAAACCCTAATAATCCTAATGTTACTCTTGATACCCTTGATCGTGCTGCGATTGCTCTAGGAATGAAATTAAATATTTCTTTAATTTAAATTTAAAGAAATGAAAAAAACTTTAAAAATAATTTTTTTTGTATCTATTCTTGCTGTATTAACTTATAGCATATTGTGGTTTGCTGTTTTATTTTCCTTATCAAATTCTATAAATCAAAAATATTCTGATACCTATCTTAATATCGATGATTCTCAGCAATATTTTGTTAAATTTTCTAAAGCTAAGCCTTATGGTTTTCCTTTTAAATTTGGTGTTTCAATTATTAATTGGCAAGAAGAAAGTGTTAATAGAAAAATCGAATTTAACTCACCTATAAATATTGGTTATGATTTATTAAAGCAGCAAATATTTATAGATTTTTCAGGAGAGGCAGTTGGCAGATTTAAACCAACTCAGAGAGGCTTTGGAGTAAAATTTTATAATGATAATTGTATATTATCCGCAAAAATACCTTTAAGTTTTCGATTATTTAAAATTATAAAAGAGAAGAAGGATTTTTTTGAAATAGTAAATTTTATAGAAGATGTTAAATTTATTTTAAATAAAGCAGAAATTTTTGATTTAGTAGATAATAAAAAGCTATATGAAGAGGGTCATACTCTATTTACTTTAGCATTTGATAAGAGTAAGTATTATACAAGTAAACAGGATTTTCTTGATAATATACCACAAAAATTAGAAATTAATTATGATACTGAAATAATACAAAGTGATCTTGAAGATAGAATAATTCCGGCAGGGTTGTTATTATATAGATTAGCATGGCATAATAACTTTAAATTTTCAGCTAATTTTTTAATTACTGCGGGCAACTCAAATTTTAAGGACTTTGCTAAAGACCTAACAATTAAAATTACTAATGCACAAATAAATAGTAATAGTTTTGAAAATAACATTAATTTACTATATAAAGGTAAGTTGGATGGTTTAGGTAATAATAATGTTAATCTTTTAATAGATTCAAAATTTAAGCTAAAGCAAGACTCTATAACAAGTTTCTTAAGTTTTATAAGAAAATATTATGACAGACAAAACTATCGGCTGACAATTTTAGATAATAAGTCATATAAGGATTTAAACTCTAAACTAAGCTATGTTTTAGATAATAATCAGCAGTTTGATTTTAGTATTTTGGAAAACCGAGAATATGATTTTAAATTAAATGCTAATTTATTTACTGAGCTGAATAAGTTAACTAGAGCTCAAATAAATGCTCTAAGTTTGTATTCAAATAGAACAGGGGTTAATATAACAAACGAAACATTAGTAAGTATATTTAAAGATTCTTATAGTAAGGGTGATATTATAACCAATAATTATCCTAAAATAATGGAAGTGCTAAGCTCTTATATATATAAAAATCTTTCGGAAGAAAGTAAAGAAATCTATAAAAATGCTTTTATATCTTTTTTTAAAACTATTTCCGATCACCCAAATTCTTCTAACTTAATTGATGTTAGTTTTGAATATAATTTTGATTTATCAGATTTAAATAAAACTAAAATAGGTACTATAGATGATATAAATAAAATTCTACCTTTATATTATTTGTCTTTATACCAAGCAGCAGTAAAAGAAGTTAAAGCCGGTGATAATTTAAAAGAAAAAATCATGGAGCTAATACCGGATTTTAAAGATCATAAAAAAATACTAGAAAAATGTATGCTACCAGGGTTTCAAGATATTAATGAAACTATGTGGCAAGAGATTACAAAATAATGGATATTATAGTAAAAATACAGCAAGATTTAAAAGATGAAGTAACACAGTTAAATAACTTGATTATTAGCTGTTTAAAAAGTGATGAAGAGTTAATAGAGAAAGTCGGTAAATATTTACTGGAAGCAGGTGGCAAACGAATTCGTCCGCTATTAACTATCATAACTGCTAAAATGTTTGATTATAGTGACGATAGCCATATAAAGCTTGCTAGTGCCGTGGAATTTATTCACACAGCAACATTACTTCATGATGATGTAGTAGATGACAGTACACTCCGAAGATTTAAGCCAACCGCTAACGTTATGTGGGGAAGTAAAACAAGTATTTTAGTCGGTGATTTTCTTTTTAGTCAATCATTTAAATTAATGGTAGCTTCTGGCTCTATTAAAGCCATGAATGTTTTAGCAAAAGCTTCAGCGATAATTTCAGAAGGTGAGGTAGTACAGCTAGTTAAGCTAAACGAGCGTCGTCTTATAAATATAGAAGAATATCAGCAAATTGTTAAATCCAAAACAGCCGAATTATTTGGTGCTTCTTGCTCTGTTGGAGCTATCATAGCAAATCAGAGTGATGATATTTCTAAAGATATGGAAGAGTTTGGAAGATTGCTCGGTACTATATTTCAGGTTATAGATGATCTGCTTGATTATCTCGGTAATGATAAGCAGGTAGGAAAAAATATTGGTGATGATTTTTTAGAGGGGAAAGTTACATTACCGCTAATCTTCTTATATGACAAATTAGAGAAAGAGGATAAATCCCATCTTAAAAATATGATAAAGTCAGATAATCGTACTAAGGAAGAATTTGTAAAAGTATGTGATTTGATGGTAAAGCATAAAATTAGTAAGGATATTATAAATCATCTGAATAGCTTAGAAAATGAAGCTATTAGCTTGCTTAACAAAATACCCGTTCAAAATGTGTATAAAGAGTATTTATTTTCTATTATTAGGTTTATTTTGGATAGGTCGTATTAGACTGTGTCATTCCGCGTGCTTGTAGCGGGATCTTATATCACAGACTGTATCCTGAGATACCGCGGTCAAACCGTGGTATAACACTGGTACACAATAATATCTCTAGTAATTTCCAAAATTTCAATATAAGATAAAAACGAAAATAAAAAAGGTGTTAATATGGAATATGCATTATTAATTTTTAGTATCATAGCTATTTTGGTTATAATACAAATGGTTAAAGTTGTGCCTCAGCAACAAGCTTGGGTAGTAGAGAAATTAGGGAAGTTTGATAAGGTATTGCAACCTGGATTGAATCTATTAATTCCAGTAATTCAAAGAGTAGCATATAAACATACGTTGAAAGAAGAAGCGATAGATGTTACTGCACAAACTGCTATTTCAAACGATAACGTAACATTATCTATTGATGGGGTTTTATATGTAAAAATCATTGATCCGATGGCAGCTTCTTACGGTGTTAATAATCCTTATTACGCTATAACTCAGCTTGCACAAACTACTATGCGTTCGGAAATTGGTAAATTACCTTTAGATAGAACTTTTGAAGAACGTGAAACTTTAAACGTTGCTATTGTTGCAGCCATTAACCAAGCAGCGATAAATTGGGGCATACAATGTATGCGTTATGAGATCAAAGATATTCAACCACCGCAATCTATTCTTAAAGCTATGGAATTGCAAGTAGCGGCAGAACGTCAAAAACGTGCACAAATCTTAGAGTCTGAGGGTAACAGACAAGCAAAGATTAACCATGCAGAAGGGGAAAAAGCGCAAATAGTTCTAAATTCGGAAGCTTCCTATACTGATCAAGTTAATAGAGCAAAAGGTGAATCGGAGGCGATTGGTTTAGTTGCAACAGCTACAGCTAAAAGTATTGAAACTATAGCATCAGCAATGCAGAAAACTGGTGGTAGTGAGGCGGTATCTCTAAAAATAGCCGAGCAGTATATTAATGCATTCGGTAATTTAGCTAAAGATACTAACACAATAATTTTACCTGCAAATCTTTCAGAGCCAAGTAGTTTTATAACTCAAACTCTAGGTATTTTTAACCAATTAAAAACTTCTTCAGAAAAGAAAGAAAGTAAATAAAATTTGTAAAGATTTATTGTTGTAATAATGATTAGTTTTATATATCATAATCAGGTTGTTAACTAAAAAGGTGAGAATATGCTAAAAAATGAGAATGTTTGTGAAAATATTAAAGTATTTGTTGGCAAAACTGCCCCAGATTTTACAGCTACAGCAATTATGCCTAATAATAATGTAGAAGGTGAATTTACTTTTAGTCGTTATGCTAAAGGACATAAAATTATATTGTTCTTCTATCCGTTGGATTTTACTTTTGTATGTCCATCGGAAATTATAGCATTTCATAATAAACTTGGTGAGTTTACTGAAAGAAATACTAAAGTAGTGTCAGTTAGTGTTGATTCACATTTTAGTCATTTAGCTTGGAAAAATACTCCTCATAGCAAAGGTGGGCTTGGACAAGTTCAATTCCCAATGGTTTCTGATCTTAAAAAAGAAATTTCTTCAATGTATAACGTGCTTAATGATGGCGGTATTTCATTACGTGGTACTTTTTTAATAGATGAAGATTTTGTAGTGCGTCATATGTTAGTTAATGATCTGCCTATAGGACGTGATATTAATTATACACTGAAAGTAATTGATGCATTAGCTCATAATCAAAAACATGGTGAAGTTTGCCCAGCAGGTTGGCATAAAGGTGCAGAGGCTATTACTCCATCGCATGAGGGTATAGCACATTACTTAAGCTCACATGCAGAGAAATTATAGTATAGGTGTGTCATCCCCGCGTAGGCGGGGATCTAGCATAAAGCGAGATAAATTGAGCTTTTATTCTTAAGATTTTACTGTATTAAACCTTTTATTACTGGATTCCCGCCTACACGGGAATGACACCAATGCCATGTAACAACGTCCATAGGCGGGGATGACATAACCACGGGATAACAATAATCCACAATACCAAATAAACTTTACCTAATGCTAAAAGAACTATTTTCTGCTCCTACTTCTAAAATATCTTATGATCTTGAAACGATTAATATTTTACGGCTTATTAGGAATGAAAATGTAGAACCTAAAACTTTCTATAGCTTAATAAAGCTATTTGGTGATGCAGCAACTAGCATAGAAAATATTGGGGATTTTTCACTAAGGGGTGGAAAATCAAAGCCAATTAAGATTTGTAGTAAAAGTGATGCTGAGAAAGAATTAGAACTGCTTAAAAAAAATAATGCTAAACTTATCACATATAAATCTCTAGAATATTCAAGATTATTATTTGAAATTTATGATCCCCCGCCAGTATTAAGCTATAAAGGTAATATAGATTTACTAAATCATCATAAATGTATTGCGATAGTTGGAGCTAGAAACGCCTCAGCAAATGGGAGAAGCTTTGCTCATAAAATTGCTGCCGAGTTAACAGAAGAGTGGTATGTAACTGTTTCAGGCTTAGCAAGAGGAATGGATAGCAGTGTGCATCAAGCAGCAACTTCTAAAACTACTGGAGTTATTGCTGGTGGTATTGATCATATATATCCACCAGAAAACAAAAAATTATTTGAAAATTTGGCAGAAGAGGGGTTGAGAATAGCTGAATTACCAGTAGGATCTACACCACTTGGTAAGCATTTCCCGCAACGTAATAGAATAATATCTGGTCTTGCTCTTGCTACAGTAGTAATAGAAGCTAGCCTAAAATCTGGCTCTTTAATTACCGCAAGATTTGCTCTTGAGCAAAACAGAGAAATTTTTGCTGTGCCAGGTTTTCCTTTAGATCCAAGATGTCAAGGTACAAATAAACTTATTAGACAAGGGGCATATTTAGTAGAATCGGTTAATGATATTGTAGCTAATTTACCGCAATATGAAGAATTTATCAAGAAAGATGAAAGCTTATTTAAAGATTTTGCTGAGTTAGATGCTAATTTTAAACCACTAAATAGAATGCAGATAAAAGAACCATCAGAAAAAGAGCGTGCTGCTGGCTGCTGTTATAGAATTATTATCTGCGGTACCTATAGATTTTGATTATTTGCAAAAAATGACGGAATTACCGCTGCCTATTATATATACAATAATATTAGAATTAGAGCTTGCTGGTAAAGCAATGCGTCACCCCCAGCAATAAAATATCATTAATTTATACTGCTGATAAGTAAAAATAGTTGTTTTTATAATAAAATTATACAAATTAGATAAGTATATAATAAATAATAATTGATGAAATTAGTAATAGTAGAATCGCCAGCAAAGGCAAAAACAATAAATAAATATTTAGGTGATGAATTTAAAGTTATTGCCTCATTTGGTCATATTAGAGATCTTCCATCTAAAAAAGGTTCTGTAATACCTGATGAAAATTTTTCAATGAAATATGATATTTTAGAGAAAGCAGGTAAATATGTGGATGCAATAATTAAAGATGCAAAAAAAGCTGAGTCAGTATATCTTGCAACCGATCCAGATCGTGAGGGTGAATCAATCTCATGGCATATTGCAGAAGTAATTAAAGAAAAAAATAAAGTCAAATCCGATGATTTTTTTAAGCGAGTAGCGTTTAACGAAATTACCAAAAAAGCAATTACTCATGCTATAGAAAATCCGAGGAAACTTGATAATAATTTAGTAAATGCTCAGCAAGCACGAAGAGCTTTAGACTATTTAGTCGGTTTTACACTTTCACCTCTCTTATGGCGTAAGCTTCCTGGTTGTAAGTCAGCAGGGCGTGTACAGTCTGTGGCACTTCGTTTAATATGTGAACGTGAAGATGAGATAGAGCGATTTAAAACGGAAGAATATTGGGATATTAGCCTTAAAATGCTAAATAGTAATAATGAGCTATTTACCGCTAAATTAACTCATATAAACGACCACAAGCTAGAAAAGTTTTCGATTACTAATGATAAAGAAGCAAAAGATTTAACCGAAAAGCTTAAATCTCAAAATTTTCATGTCTATAAGATAGAAAAGAAACAGCAAAAACGTCAACCACAACCGCCTTTCATTACTTCATCCCTGCAACAAGAAGCTGCACGAAAATTAGGTTTTAGTGCTAAAAAGACCATGCAAATAGCTCAAAAGCTATATGAGGGTGTAGATATAGGTAAGGAAACTATCGGGCTTATTACTTATATGAGGACTGATGGTGTTACCTTATCAAACGATGCGGTAGATGAAATACATAAATTAATAAATAAGGATTATGGCGATAAATATTTACCAAACAGTCCTCGTATTTATAAATCGAAAGTAAAAAACGCTCAAGAAGCTCACGAAGCTATAAGACCGACAAATATTAACTATACCCCTAATGATTTAAAGGAAAAGCTAGAGAAAGATTATTATAAGCTTTATGAATTAATTTGGAAAAGGACTATAGCCTGCCAAATGGAAAATGTCATAATGGATTTAGTAAATGCAACCTTAGCTTCAGAAAATAAGGAATATTTGGCAAGAGCAAATGGATCAACGATAGCTTTTGATGGATTTTATAAAGTCTATCGTGAAAGTATAGACGATGAGGCTGAAGAAGAGAATAAGATGCTACCGCCTTTAAAAGAACAAGAGCATTTGAAAACTAAAGAGATCATTCCAAATCAGCATTTCACCGAACCACCGCCACGATATTCAGAAGCTAGCTTAGTGAAAAAGCTAGAAGAGCTTGGAATTGGTCGTCCATCAACTTATGCTACTATTTTATCAGTTTTACAAGATCGTAAATATGTGACGTTAGAGAAAAAGCGGTTTATGCCTGAAGAGCTAGGGCGTTTAGTGACAGTATTTTTAGTTGGTTTTTTCAAAAAATACGTTGAATATGATTTTACAGCAGGGCTTGAAAATGAGTTAGATGAAATAGCTGCTGGCAAGCTTGAATGGAAATCTGCTTTAGGTAATTTTTGGAATGGCTTTAACCACAATATAGAATCTGTAAGTAAGCAAAACATTACAGAAATTATTAGCTATGTACAGCAAGCTCTTGATTATCATATATTTGGAGAAAATAAAGACTCTAAAGTTTGTCCCTCATGCAAAACTGGTGAGCTAAGCTTAAAGCTTGGTAAATTTGGAGCATTTTTGGCATGTAGTAATTATCCTGAATGTAATTTTAGAAAATCTATTGTTAGTGGTAATGATAATAATGAAGCTGATGGGGAGGCTAAAGATATTGTTAATGAAAACAAAGTTTTAGGCAAGGATAAAGAGGGAATAGAGATATATTTGAAAAAAGGACCTTATGGACCTTATATCCAATATGGTGAACAAGTTGATAGCGAAATAAAGCCAAAACGTTCACCTTTGCCTGCTGGTTTAAATCAGAATGATATCACTCTTGATATGGCATTAAAGCTTTTGAGTTTACCGCTTAAAATAGGTATGCATAAAGATAGCGGTGAAGAAGTTTTAGTCGGGTATGGTAAGTTTGGTCCATATATAAAATATATGGGTAAATTTATTTCGATACCTAAAAAATATGATTTCTTAAATTTAAGTTTAGATGATGCAATGAAGTTAATTGAAGAAAAACTAAATGCAATTGCTGCTAAACAACCAAATCCTCTAAATATGGATGAGGTAACTAATCTTGTCGATAAAAAGATAAAAGTTAAAAAGACAAAAAAATAAGCAAAAATGACAAAAGTTATAACACGATTTGCTCCATCACCGACAGGTATGTTACATGTCGGTAATATAAGAGCAGCACTACTTAATTGGCTATATGCGAAGAAGCATGATGGACAGTTTATTTTAAGATTTGACGATACGGATCTAGAGCGTAGCAAACAAGAATATAAAGACGCTATTAGAGCAGATTTGAAGTTTTTAAACCTTAATTGGGATCAAACATTTAATCAATTAAGTCGTTTAAGTAGATATGAAGAGATCAAAAAACTATTATTGGATAAAAAAAAAAGATTATATGCATGTTATGAAACGCCAGAAGAGCTTGAACTAAACCGTAAATTTCAGCTTTCTAAAGGGTTGCCTCCTATTTATGATCGATCAGCCCTAAATCTAACAGAAGATCAGATACAAAAATATATAGAACAAGGACGAAAGCCGCATTATAGATTTTTAGTAAATCATGAGCCGATTACTTGGCATGATATGATCAAAGGCGAAGTGAAGTATGAGGGTAAGGCTTTAAGTGACCCGATAGTGATAAGGGCAGATGGAAGTATGACTTATATGTTATGCTCGGTTATTGATGATGCTGATTATGAGATCACTCATATTATTAGAGGTGAAGATCATGTTAGTAATACTGCGATTCAAATTCAGATGTTTGAAGCTTTAGATAAATCTCCCCCAATTTTTGGGCATCTAAGCTTAATCATTAATAAGGATGAAAAAATTTCAAAAAGAGTTGGGGGGTTTGAGATTGCAACCTTAAGAGAAGAAATAGGGTTAGAAGCGATGGCAATTGCGAGCTTCTTTAGTTTGCTTGGATCATCAGCACAAATTATCCCTCATAAAAAGATGGATGAGTTAGTAAAACATTTTGAAATAGGTAGCTTTTCTAAAAGCCCAACTATTTACCAGCCGGAAGATCTAGAAAGATTAAATCACAAATTACTAATAAGTCTAGATTTTAATGAGGTAAAAGATCGCCTTAAGGAAATAGAAGCTGAATATATTGATGAAAATTTTTGGCTGTCAGTAAGACCTAACTTAAAAAAATTATTTGATGCAAAAGATTGGTGGGAGATTTGTCATAAAACTCCAAACATAAAAGATTTGAATTTAGATAAAGAATATCTAAAACAAGCAGCAGAGTTATTACCGGTAGGGGAAATAACAAACGAAGTTTGGAGCATTTGGACAAAGAAAATAGCGGATAGTACAGGTAAAAAAGGTAAAGAATTATTTTTACCGATACGTCTTGCTCTAACAGGTAAAGAATCCGGACCCGAAATTGCTAAGGTGTTGCCCTTAATTGATAGAGAAGAGATAGTTAGAAGGTTGACTAATTGTCATCCCATCACTCATTAATGTCGCCCCGTGGCTTGACCACAGGGTCTTTTGTCACAGACTGTGTCCTAAGATCCCACGATCAAGTCGTGGGATGACATTTAAAGTTTATTAATGGATACCATAGGCAAGCCACGGGATGACAATTCACAAAACCTATTGCAACGATATACTATTTATGTTAGAAACGATGCGGAAATTAAAGTAAATTTAATTATGAAAATATTGATTTTAGGTGCAACCGGCATGCTTGGTAATAGCATGTTTAGGTTTTTGAGTACTGACAAAAATCTTGATGTTTATGCGACAAGTCGGAGCAACTCAGCTCGTTCTTATTTTTCTAAAGAGTTAGCAGATAAAATAATTCCAAATGTAGATGTTGAGAATAACGATTCGTTAGTTGAAGTATTAAATAAAGTAAAGCCTAATGTAGTAATAAATTGTATAGGGCTAGTAAAACAGCTTGCTGATGCAAATGATCCTTTAAAAGCAATACCGATTAATAGCTTACTGCCGCATAGGCTTGCAAGGTTATGTGAACTTATTAATGCACGTTTTATTCATATTAGCACTGATTGTGTATTTTCAGGAAAAAAAGGTAATTACAAAGAAAGTGATTTTCCGGATTGTTATGATTTATATGGTTGTTCTAAATTTCTTGGTGAGGTGGATTATCCGCATGCTATTACGCTTCGTACTTCAATTATAGGGCACGAACTTTCAGGAAATAGAAGCTTGACTAACTGGTTTTTGAGTTCAGAAAGGTCAGTAAAAGGTTTTGAAAAAGCTATATATTCAGGTTTTCCGACTGTAGAGCATGCAAGAATAATAAAGGATTTTGTGCTACCTAATAAAGAACTGCATGGTCTTTATCATGTTGCATCAAAACCGATTAATAAACTAGAATTGCTAAAGCTAATAGCGGAAATATACAATAAAAAAATTGATATTATTCCCTCAGATGAGTTAGTAATAGATCGCTCGCTAGACGCTACGCGTTTTAATGAGATAACAGGTTATAATCCTCCTGAGTGGAGGGAGCTTGTGAAGCGTATGTGTGATTTTGGGTGATTTGTGTCATCCCGTGGCTTGTCCACGGGAACCAGAAAAAGCGAGATAAGTCGAGCTTTTAATTTTAAAAATTTGTTGTATTTATATTTTTTTTCTGAATTCCCGCCGTTGCTAAGAATGACATAGAAGCCATGGGGATGATACAGTAGGCTTCGCCTCTCCTCCCGATGACACCAAAATAAATTAATAAAATAGGTATTTATAGATAATGTTTGTGGATAAAACTATGTTGATAACCGGAGGTACCGGTTCATTTGGTAATGCAGTGCTTTCTCATTTTCTTAAAAGCGATATTATTAACGATATCAAAGAAATTAGAATTTTCAGTAGAGACGAAAAAAAGCAAGAAGATATGCGTATTGCTTTAAATAACCTAAAACTCAAATTCTATATCGGGGATGTGCGTAATTACAATAGCATTGATGACGCAATGAGAGGTGTAGATTACGTATTTCATGCTGCTGCTTTAAAGCAAGTTCCAACTTGTGAATTTTATCCGATGGAAGCAATAAATACGAATATTTTAGGTGCTGAAAATGTTTTAAGAGCCGCTACTAACAATAAAGTTGCAAAAGTTATAGTACTTAGCACTGATAAAGCCGTATATCCAATTAATGTAATGGGTTTATCTAAAGCGTTAATGGAAAAGCTAACAGTAGCAAAAGCACGTATGAGTGTGAAAGATAAAACAGTGTTTTGTGTTACTAGATATGGTAATGTTATGGCGTCAAGAGGGTCGGTAATTCCTTTATTTATTAATCAAATTAAGCAAAATAAGGATTTAACTATTACAGAACCTTCAATGACGCGTTTTTTAATGTCGTTAGTTGATTCTGTAGATTTAGTTTTATATGCGTTTGAGCATGGTCGCCAAGGTGATATTTTTGTACAAAAATCTCCGGCTAGTACTATTGAATTACTCGCAAAAGGGTTACAAGCAATATTTAACAGTAAAAATAAAATACGTTTTATCGGCACACGTCATGGTGAAAAACATTATGAAACTTTAGTATCATCGGAAGAAATGGCGAAAGCTGAGGATTTAGGTAATTACTACCGCATTCCTATGGATGGACGTGATCTTAATTATGCAAAGTACTTTGTTGAGGGTGAAAAGAAAGTAGCACTTTTAGAGGATTATACCTCACATAATACAAAGTGTTTAAATCTAGAAGAAGTTAAAGAGTTGTTACTAAAGCTTGATTATGTACAAGAGGAGCTAAAAAATGCTTAAGGTAATGACTATTGTCGGTACTCGTCCTGAGCTTATTAAGCTGTGTTGTGTGATCTCTGAGTTTGATAAACATACCAAACATATTCTAGTTCATACCGGTCAAAATTATGCATATGAATTAAATCAGGTTTTTTTTGATGATATGGGAATCAGAAAACCAGATTATTTTTTAGAGGTTGCAGCAGATAATACAGCAAAATCTATCGGACTTGTTATTGAAAAAGTAGATGAAGTTCTTGAAAAAGAAAAACCTGATGCTGGGCTATTTTACGGTGATACTAATTCTTGTCTTTCTGCAATTGCTGCTAAACGTCGTAAGATTCCAATTTTTCATATGGAAGCAGGAAATCGTTGTTTTGATCAAAGAGTACCAGAAGAAATAAACCGTAAAATCATTGATCATATTAGCGACGTTAATATTACTTTAACCGAGCATGCAAGACGTTATTTAATTGCTGAAGGGCTACCGGCTGAGCTTACCTTTAAATCAGGTTCACATATGTCAGAAGTACTTGATCGCTTCATGCCTAAAATATTAAAGTCAGATATTCTAGATAAATTATCACTCACACCAAAACAATATTTCTTAATTAGCTCACATCGTGAAGAAAATGTAGATGTCAAAAATAATCTAAAAGAATTATTACATAGTCTACAAATGCTTATTAAAGAGTATAATTTCCCGATAATTTTTTCTACGCATCCGAGAACTAAAAAAAGGCTTGAAGATTTAGAAGGGTTTAAAGAGCTTGGAGATAAAATAAGATTTTTACCGGCTTTTAGTTTTACTGATTATGTAAAATTACAAATGAATGCTTTTTGTATTTTATCCGATAGTGGTACTATCACTGAAGAGGCATCAATACTTAATCTGCCGGCTTTAAATATTAGAGATGCTCACGAACGTCCTGAAGGAATGGATGTCGGTACGTTAATAATGTCCGGTTTTAAAGCTGAGCGGGTATTACAAGCGGTAAAGACTATTACTGCAGAACATGATAACAATAAACGTTCGTCAGCTATAGTGCCTGATTATAATGAAGCAGGGCTTGTATCTAAGAAGATATTACGTATAGTTTTAAGTTATGTAGATTATATTAACCGCACAGTATGGCATAAGTAAATTGTATTGTGAGAGTGGTGTCATCTAGTTTCTTGTACCTTAGGTATCCGGAAAATAAATAAAAATACTAATATCATTAGTATTTTTAACTGGATCCCGTGAACAAGTCATGGGGTGACAATAGTGTAAGTGATCCATGCAAGAATAACATAACATTCAAGTAAAATAATAGGTGTAGTAATGAATACTAAAAGATTTGCACAGCAACAAATGAAAAATTTTGCAGAAGAAAGCATAAAAAAAATAATAAATGCAGAAAAAGAAAAAGAGTATTTTTTATCGCCTTTTAAACATTTAGTAATTGATAATTTCTTATCCTTAGAACTCGCTAAAAGCTGTTTAGACGATTTTCCGAATCCTAAAGAAAAGCAATGGGATATAGCGAATGATAAAGACATAGAAATTAAACAAAGATCAACTTGGAAATCTGAATTTGATATACCAGATGGCATTGTTGATACAATACGTTTATTTAATTCATCGGATATGCTTTATGCACTTGCAGAGCTTTTTGAAATCCCGAAACTTGTTCCTGATCCTTATTTTACTGGTGGTGGGCTTAATATAACAATGCCTGGTGGTTTGTTAGATGTGCATGTTGATGGAAATTATCATGATGCAACAGGTCTTAATCGTCGTATGAATGTTATTTTATATTTAAATCCTAACTGGCAAAAAGGGTGGGGTGGAGAATTTGGTATATATGATGAAAATGGTGATAAATGTGTAAAAAGAGTAGAGCCGCTTTTTAATCGTTTAGTTGCCTTTGACACTCATGATAAAAGTTATCATGGTCTTCCTGATCCATTAAATTTTCCTGAAGGTGAATATCGTAAATCTATTATACTATATTATTATACTAAAGCTCCACGTGATGAAGCTAATGATATTATAAAAGAGCCACATAGAGCTTTATGGAAAAAGCATGATTTTACTGATAAAGACAGAAATCTTACTAGAAAATATTATTAACTTTACAGCAAGTTTAAAATGAAGATATTACAAGTAAATGGTTATGAATCACCAGGGAGTCGTTTTCATGGTCTAGCTATTACACCTCTTTTAAAAGAATATGGCATAGATTCTAAGCATCTAATTTGGAAAAGAGATACCAATAACCCTGAGGTGTTATCTTTTAGCAAAAAAGATCATATAATAAATAACTTTTTGTATGTAGCAGAAAATATTTTATCTTTACAATCAATTTTATATCGTAATGCTTTACAAATGATAAAGATGCCTGAGTTTCAAGAAGCTGATCTTATACATCTTCATATTATTCATTCTCGGTTTTTTAGCATAAATCACCTACCTGAAATAACTAGGTTAAAACCAACAGTTTGGACTTTGCACGATCCTTGGGCAATGACAGGACGTTGCGTTTATCCAATGGGTTGCACCGGATGGGAAAAAAATTGCGGTGTTTGCCCTGACCTTAAAACCCCATTTCCAATGAGAGTAGACAATAGTAGATCTTTATTTGATAACAAACGAAAAATCTATGAAAAATCCAATTTTAATTTAATTGTGGCATCAAAATGGATGAAGAATATGGTTGATACTTCACCTTTATTTGATAAAGAAGTTAAGGTTCATCATTTACCTTTCGGTTTGGATTTAAAATTTTTCTCTCCTGATCATACTAAAAAAGCAAGAGAGAGTTTTAATATTAGCGATGATAAGATAGTGATTTGTTTCCGCTCGGAAGATACTCCTTTTAAGGGTTATCGCTATATTATGGATGCGTTAGAAAAGTTGGAAACTACAAAATCTATATGTCTATTAACAGTTGGTAGACATAATTTGTTAGAACGATTTAGAGGAAGATTTGAAATAATAGAACATGGTTGGACTAATGATGATGTTTTACTCCGAGATGTTGTAGCTGCTTCCGATATTTTCTTGATGCCCTCTGTTGCGGAAGCGTTTGGTGTTATGGCGATAGAAGCAATGGCATGCGGTAAGCCAATAATAGTTTTTGATGAAACATCATTACCTGAGGTAACTTTTGTACCTGATATCGGTATTTCTGTTCCAATGCGTGATAGTAACGCTTTATCAAATGCAATAAAGCATTTAGTTGATAATCAAGCAGAACGTTTAGAGCGAGGTAGTAAAGGAAGAAAGACAGCTGAGTTACACTATAATCAAGATATGCATATAAAAAATTTAGTAGATATTTATAAGGAAGTTCTGAATAAATGAAGATTTTACTTTTAACTGATATTCCTCCTTGCGATAATTATACTGCAGGGTTGGTATTAAAACCCTTAGTAAAATTTCTACCTTTAGATCAAATTGTTATATGTACAGTTTCACATTCGTCTTTAGAATTTAAAATACCAGAAGAATTAGATAAGATCCCTCATTTAAAATTATTCAAACCTAGCGAATCAATTACAAGATTTAAAGGAAAGAAAATAAAAACTTTCATTTCTTATGGTATTGAGCTACTTCGTGCCTTAAAAGTAAAATATTTTTTACTTCCTAAGATTATTAATTTTGCCAAAAAACATAAAGTTGATACTATATGGATTATATTGCAAGGTCAAACTATAGTTAGGCTAGCACGTCCTTTAGCTAAAAAACTCCCAGTTCCTTTATATACGCAGGTATGGGATCATTTTGAATGGCGGTTACGCAGTCATTATATTGATAAATATACCAGCAAAAGACTCTTAGAAGAATTTAATGAAGTACTCAAATATAGTACTTGTTGTGCTACCGCCTCTTGGGGGATGTCTAAGGAGTATGAAGCTAAATATAATATACAAACTATACCGATAGTTGCTAGTTTACCTAAAGAATTAGCTAAATCTCCTGCTAATGCTTCACATGAAGATAGAGATGTTTTTATAATTGCAATAGCAGGGCAGTTATATGCTCAAGATGCATGGATGAGTTTTATTAATGCGTTAAATGAGGCTAATTGGATAATAGGGGAAAAGCGTATTTTAGTCCGTATTATTGGGCGTTCTGAAGTTTCTACACAAAAATCGGAAAATTTTGAATATTTAGGATGGCGACCGCAAGAGGAAGCTATCACTTTATTATCAGATTCAGATCTTTTATATCTTCCATATTGGTTTTCAGAAGAATTTTATAAAGAATCATCTACTAGTTTTCCAGGAAAATTAGTTACATATTTTGCAGCCGGTAGACCAGTTTTTTGTCATGCTCCTGACTATTCCTCCCCAAGTAAATATATAGCAAACAATAATGCAGGATATTTATGTAATTCTCTTGTTACTGATAACATAATATATGAGCTTGAAAAGGCAATAACCGATAGAGCTTCTTATAAACAATTTGCTAAAAACGGGCATGATTGTTTTTTACAAGATTTTACTTTAGAATGTATGAGAGATAGATTTTTAAAATTTTTGAAATTAGGTAATTAGAGTTAAATGAAGCAAAATACATATTTCCCGGTAGTTTCCATTATTATTCCGGTATATAATGGTGCAAATTATATGCGTGAAGCAATAGATAGTGCTTTAGCTCAAACATATAAAAATATTGAAATTATAGTCGTTAATGATGGCTCAAAAGATAATGGGAAAACGGAAGAAATAGCATTATCATATGGTGATCAAATACGTTATTTTTCTAAAGAAAATGGTGGATGTGCTTCAGCTTTAAATGTCGGCATAAAAAATATGAAAGGTGAGTATTTTTCTTGGCTTAGTCATGATGATCTATATTATCCTAGTAAAATTGAACATCAAATTAATATATTAAATGAATTAGATAATAAAGATACCATAATTTATGGTGGTTATGAGCTAATTGATGAAAAATCCCGTTCTTTACGTTTTATAAAACCTGATGAGAAAGATCCAAAAGAAAAATTAAATATATCATTATTTGCTCTTTTACGTGGATTAGTATATGGTTGTACTTTATTAATACCGACTATATATTTTCAAAAAATTGGGTTATTTGATGAGTCATTAAAACATACTCAGGATTATGATTTATTTTTTAAGATTTTTCGGATAGCAACAATTCATTTCGATTCTCAAATTCTTGTAAAATGTCGTCAACATCCAAATCAAAGTAGTCGTATCGTTCCTAACCAGTTAGAAGAATGTGAAGTGTTATGGACGGGTTTTTTAAAAAAATTAACAGAGCAAGAAATGCTGACCATGGGTGGTGGCTCAATAGCAGCGTTTCTATTCGATACTATAAATTTTTTAAAATACAGTACTCCCTATAAAAAATCAGAACAATTAGCTTTAGAGATGGTAAATAAATATTTAAATAATACAAAAGTTACCGTGATTATTCCTCTATATAATAGAATAAATTGGACTATAGAGGCTATAGAAAGTGTGCTTATTCAAACTCATAAAAATTTTGAAGTGCTAGTAATAGATGATGGATCAACTGATGATGTATTAAAACTGATTGAAACATGTAAAAAAGATGAAAGAATAAAATATTTTCGTAGAGAAAATAAAGGCGTTAGTTCAGCTCGTAATTTTGGAATTGAAAAAGCTATCGGAGAATATATTGCTTTTCTTGATTCAGATGATTTATTTATGCCGGATAAAATAGAAACTCAATTAAGGTATATGGCAGAAAATGGTGAATCATTTTCTCATACTTCTTATCAAAAAGTAGATGAGCAACTAAAATATCTTTCTTCTGAGGATTCAGGTACTTTTTCTGGACAATGTTTTCCCCAGATTATTAATTACTGTCCAATAGCAGTGCCGACAGTTATGGCTAAAACTTCTGTATTTAGACAAAATTTATTTCCTGAAAATATTAGAAATGGTGAAGATTTTTGTGTATGGATTTCTATTGCAAGTAAGAATCGGATAGGTGGTATTAATAAAGAATTATCACAAGTAAGAATAACTAGTACTAATACTTTGTCCAATCCTAGAAAACATGCAGAAAGTTTAATAAACACAGCATCTTATATTATTAGTCATCCTTATTTAAATAAATATAGCTCCCTAACTGTTGGTTTATTATCAAAAGCTATAACCAAATTAAAATCATTAAAAGAAGATGATGTTACAAAGAGCGACTCTAGTGGTATAAAAAAAATACTATTAGGTTTTTCTAATATACCAAGTTTAATTAGATTAGCCATTTATTCTATAAAATATAATGGAATGCATGCAACTATATCTAGAATAAGTATATGGTTTACAAGAAGCAGATCTAAGTAATTTACTCATTAAGTATTTTTACTTTTGCACCATCGCTTATTTGAGGCATGCCCTCTGTAACGATTATATCGCTGTCTTTGATGTTATCGGAAATAATCTCGATTAAGCCATTGGTTCGTAAACCAGTTTTTACATATAGTTGTTTTGCTATATCACCATCTATTTTATAGACAAAATTACCTTGATTATTACGTTGTATAGATTTTTCTGGCACAGCTAAATTTTCATGTGGGTTGATTATCAACTTAACATCTACATAGCTATTATGTAAAATATTTGTATTATTTGGTAAGGCAATTTTAGCGGTTATAGTACCATTATTTGATAAATAGTGTGAGATAGCAAAAATCTCACTATGGATTTTGCCATTAACTATTGCTTTTGTGCCGGCAAAGACCTTGCCGCTTAAAGATTCTGGTAATTCAATAAAAACACTTTGTGATTTATCAGCTCCTGTAATACTAAAAAGATAATCACCTATTTTTACTTCATCACCAACCATAGGTTTTATCACACCTATTTTACCATTAAAAGGAGCGGTAATTATCATGTCATTGTAGGTTTTAAGAGCCATTGTATAATTAAATTTAGCCTCTTCAAGCTCGCTTTTCGATTTTTTATGTTCTTGGCTACTTACATATTTCTTTGTAAATAAAGCATCTTTTCTATTATACTCTTCCTGCTTTGTATTTAATAAAGCCTCGGCTTTTGATTTAGTAGTTTCCGCTACATCTCTATCTATAACTAGTAATATATCACCTTTTTTAACTATTTGTCCTTGCATAGCTGAAATTTTTTCAACAGTACCAGCAGCATTAGCATAATAATCACGGCTATTATTATTTTGGCATCGTCCTACAATATTGAAGACTTCATAAAGCTCAGCTGTTTCTGCTTTGGTAACTTTTACTCCTGTAATTTTTTCTTCTATTTTTTTACTTGCAATAGTAGAAAGCGAAAAAAATAGGACAAAAAGGATAATAAGTTTTGTAGGCATAATTAATATTATTTATTTAATTTTTCAAGTTCGTGATCCGTTAACCATTTATATTCTTTTTCTAGAATCTCAAATCTAATTTTTTCTAGTTGTTCTTTAAGATCAGGTTCAGGAACTATTGCAGAACCCATAAACTCAAATCCTTGGTAATTAATTTTTAGTTTACTACATGTCTTTTGTAATGATAATAAATTTTCTTCTATATCATCTATAAATATTATTGATTGCGGAGAATAATTTGTTTTTTGCAACACATATTCAAGCACAGCTCCCTTATCATATTCTGCGGTGTAAATTATCCCATCTTTTAAAATAGGATCACCATAACCAGCATTAAAATCCTTTATTATTACTTCATCATTTAAAGGTGATAATTCTTGAAGATTCAATTTTAATGAAGTTAGTTCTCGTACTCTCCACTCTATCATATCTTCAATTACGCCAAATTTACCGGTAGGAAGCTTTGTAAGACCCATTGCTGGAATACTTTTTTCTTTAAGTAAAGCAAATATGGTTAAAATATCGTCATTCACAAACCTAGCTTTGCGGTCCTTTAGAACTACGCTCATTAATAATTCACACTCTTTACGAGAGAGCCTTTTTTCAATGTCACTTATTAATATTTTGCGGTAATCATGCGTTAATCTAGATTCATCTAAATCCATCACTATTACTTCATCAACATCAAAAAGTACTAGATAAGTTCCATCTGCTTTTTCTATTGCTTTTATAACTTCTTTAAAATCGTGGATTTTATTTATTTTACTAAACATATTTATTATTTTCTTTATTTAATATAAATTACATCAAAAACATTTTTGAATATTGATGCTGAATTTAAAAATGAGCTTAATGGAACGTATATTTAATACGTGAGTATAAGCGAATCTTGCAAAAATTAGTATCAAGATCGAAAATGTTGAAGCTGGATCAATTCCTCTAAAGAATTTGTCATTACCTTTAAGTCTTCTTGTCTAGATAGATTATGTATTCCGTCTTTAATTAATTTCAGTATTATCTGTTTACTTGTTATTTTTTCTAATAGTTTAAGAGAAATTTTATAAGGCACATCTTCATCTAACATACCATGGATTAAATGCACCGGAATATTTATATCAATTTTGTTCTTTGTCAATAGTAAATGTTTTTTTGCATCTTCTATTAATTTATAGCTAATAGGATATCTATGTTCACAACTTCTACCTGATATTTCTAGCACACTTTCTTTTTGTATTCTAGATTGATCTGTTGGTGATAGATTGCACCAAATATCTTCTGTAAAATCAGCCGCAGGGGCTAAACAGATAAGTCCTTTAACTTTATTTGGAAACTTTAAAGCTGCAAGAAGTGCAAGCCATCCTCCCATGCTTGAGCCGACTATTATGGCTTGATCATCAATCAATTCATCTAAAACTAGAGCTACCCCTTCTAACCAGCTACTAATAGTTTGATCTGTAAATTGTCCTGTAGCATGACCGTGACCAAAATTATCAAAAATAGTAAAATTATAATTGTTTTTTTTACAATAATCTATTAAATAGAGAGCTTTAGATGAATGCATACCTGACATTAAGCCGTGTAAAAAAATTACAGGTGGAATATTTGTATTAACAATTCTATAATTACTATAGACAACAAATTTGTCTTGTGTTCTAGTATAAAGCTTGTGCATTTTAAATAATTATTTAAACAGATAAAATTATAATGCCTTCATTAAATTCAAGCAAACGATACAATAAATATACTATTTTGCAAGTAGTTCCTGCTTTAGTTTCGGGAGGAGTTGAAAGAGGGACTATAGAAGTTGCAAAATATCTTAAAGTTCTTGGTCATACTCCAATTATAATTTCAGCTGGCGGTGCTTTAGTTAAAGAGTTAGATAATAAGGAAATACTACATATTCAAATGAATAGTAGTAGTAAAAACCCTTTTGTAATTCTAAGTAATGCTAGGTTAATAGCCGAAATAATAAAAAAATATAAAGTTGATATAGTTCATACAAGATCAAGAGCTCCGGCATGGAGTTCATATCTAGCAGCAAAATGGACGAATACTAAGTTTTTAACAACCTTTCATGGTATTTATAACGCTCCTAATGATTTGAAGAAATATTATAATAGTATAATGTTAAAGGGAGAAAAAGTTATTGCCGTTTCTAATTTTGTGAAGCAACATTTACTTAAAAATTATAATGTTGATGAAAATAAAATAGTGGTAATTGAGCGTGGTGTAAATTGTGATTATTTCGATCCAGCAATTTTAACACCAGAAAGACTTAAAAAATGTCGTGATAAATATGATGTTCCAGATAATGTACCGATAATATCGATGCCCTCGAGAATGACTAGCTGGAAAGGACATCTTGTTTTAGTAGAGGCATTAAGTAAGTTAAAGCATAGAAATTTTTATTGTTTAATGGTGGGTGATTTATCAAGACATCCTAGTTTTACTAATAGAGTAAAAGAACTTATCGCAAATTTAAAACTTCAAAATAAAATTCAAATTTTTGGTAATGATTCTGATATCATAAATCTATATGGTATTTCTGACATTATTGTTTCTGCTTCGATTGAGCCTGAAGCCTTTGGGCGTACTATCATTGAAGGGCAGGCGATGGAAAAGCTTGTTATTGCCACTAATATTGGTGGAGCTACTGAAACAATAAATGATAATGTAACAGGTTTCCACGTAAAGCCAAATGATGCTGATGATTTAGCTCAAAAAATTGATCACTGCTTATCTCTTTTAAATACTGAAGAAGCTAAAAAAATTCAAACCGCCGCAAGACATACTGTAATTAATGACTTCTCCCTTGATTTAATGCTCCGAAAAAATCTTAAAGTTTATAAAGAAGTTTTAAAAAACTCCCCTAATTCAAAAACGATGGCATAAATTTAAGATTTTCTAATAAAATCACTTATTCCTCGTTCTCTATAAGTGATAAAGCAATTAATAATCTCTCTTTTTCTTCTATATTTTTATTTTACCCTTGCATTAAAGCCAGCAGATAGCTATTTTTATTTTATTGAATTTTTTATAAATAACTTAAAGGAAATAATTTATGTCGACAAATGGGCAAGACAGTAACGCAAATAATAATGATACAATAGAGATACAAGAAACTGAAGTGGTACCTGTAGAGACTACGAATTCTTTACAATCGGGGTTAACAAGCTTAATACCGATGGTTTTAATTTTTGCCGTTTTTTATTTCTTACTATTACGTCCACAAGAAAAACGTCGTAAAGAGAGAGAAAAGCTAGTAAGTGAAGTTAAAAAGGGTGAAGAAGTTCTAACAAATAGCGGTATTTACGGGATCGTTACTAAAGTTAGCGAAAGTGAACCTAATATTGAAGTTGAGATAGCAAAAGATGTACGTATTAAAGTTTTAAAAAGTGCTATTGTTGATATAACTAGCCGTTCTAAAGATATAGCAGTTAAAAAGGCAGACAGTAAAAATAATAAAAAAGATAAGAAGGTAAGCGGTGCAAAATCTTCCTAAGTGGAAAATTTTCCTTTCAATTATATGTACGATTTTTGCAGTTATTTGTGCTTTACCGAATTTTACACAGGTAGAGTCCAAATATTTGCCTCATGATTCAGTAAATTTAGGGCTTGACCTTAGGGGTGGAGCCCATTTATTGCTTGATGTTGATTTCGATACTTATCTCAATGACACTATGGAAAATTTAGCCGATACTTTACGTAAAAGCTTCCGTGAAGATAAAATTGGTTATAAGAACCTATTAGTTCAGCAGAATAATATTCAGTTAGAGCTAAGATCGCAGGAAGAATTAAAGCCATTAAAGAAAATAATTAGCAAAATTGATCCTGAGATTAATGTTGAAGCAAATGATAACAGAATAAAGCTTTCCTATAGCGGATCTAGATTAAGTGAACTACTTAATAAAGTAGTCGATCAATCTATTGAGATTGTTAGAATGCGGGTTGATAGTACTGGCACTAAAGAGCCTATACTGCAAAAACAAGGTGATAGGCATATATTATTACAAGTTCCTGGTGAAGAAGATCCAACTTATTTAAAAAATATCTTAGGTAAAACTGCCAAGTTAACTTTTCATTTAGTTGATGAAAATGCCAATGTTGAAGAAGCAGTAAAAGGTCATGTGCCTATGGGTTCAATGCTTGTTCAAGGGGATAGAATGGGTTATTTAGTTGTAAAGAAAAAAGCTATTTTAGGCGGTGATTCATTAACAACTGCCGCAGCCTCTTTTGATCAGAATTCACAGGCGGTTGTATCATTTTCTTTTAATAGTTTGGGTAGTAAATTATTTGGTGAAGTTACTAAAAATAATGTTGGAAAGCATCTTGCTATAGTTTTAGATAATAAGCTACTTAGTGCTCCAACAATAAATCAACCAATTATGGGTGGTAGTGGTATAATCTCAGGTGATTTTACTGTTGAATCGGCAAATGAACTTGCGTTATTATTACGTGCCGGCTCGTTACCTGCACCGCTTAAAATTATTGAAGAAAGAAGTATAGGACCGAATCTTGGAGCTGATTCTATAGAATCGGGAAAAAAGGCAGGGATAATTGGTTTTGCAGCAGTTTGTATATTTATGATATGGTCTTATGGCTTGCTTGGTTTATTTGCAAATATAGCTTTAAGTCTTGCTATGCTATATGTTTTAGCATTATTGTCGCTTTTCCAAGCTACCTTAACTCTGCCAGGGATTGCTGGAATAATACTTACTATGGGTATGGCTGTTGATGCTAATGTATTAATTTATGAGCGAATAAAAGAAGAGTTAAATAAAGGAACTTCCAACCTTTATGCTATTAAAACCGGTTTTGAGTCAGCTTTTGCTACTATTTTAGATTCTAATCTTACTACTTTGATTGTTGCTTTTTTACTTTATATATTTGGAGTTGGAGCAATAAAAGGTTTTGCTGTGGCATTAACAATCGGGATTATATCATCGATGTTTTCAGCAATTATTATTACTAAATTACTAATAGATATTTGGGTAAAATATTTTAAACCTAAAAAACTAGGTCTTGTATAAGATTTGAGGATATAAAAAATGCAATCAAATGTTATAAAAATTATTATTGGAGTTAGTCTATTAATAGGCGTTGGAGCATTATATTTATTATTATCTTTAAGTACTCCTGAAAAGCCTCTTGCTGGTCAGGTAAATATTTATGAAGATAACGCAGAAATCGGTGGTAACTTTGAATTAATAGATCAAAATGGTGAAATATTTAGCAGTGATGAATTAAAAGGTAAATTAAGCCTTATATATTTTGGATTTACTAGCTGTCCTGATATATGCCCAACTTCTTTAAATAAAATAACAAAAGCGGTGGAAATTTTAAGCGAAAATAAGATAGATATAGTACCGGTTTTTATTACTATTGATCCAAGCCGCGATACTCCAGCAGTATTAAAAGAATATTTAAAACATTTTCATCCTAAATTTATTGGACTTACAGGTAATGAGAAGCAAATAAGAGAAGTAGCAGATAAGTTTATGGTTTATTATGCTAAGGCTGCTAATGAAAATGATAATGACCAAGATTACATGTTAGATCATTCTTCTTTTACTTATCTAATGGATAAAAATGGAAAATATCTAAAGCATTTTTATGTAGATTCTGCTCCTAGCGAAATTATGGAATTTTTAAAAAGTAACTGATGAATAATTATTTGTTAGCAGCATATATATTTACCTTTTTAAGTCTGGGAGTATTGTTAGTTAGTAGCTTTATAAGTTATAAGAAAGAGAAGAAAAATACTGATGCAAAAAGGAGCAAAAAATAGGTTAATAACTATCATTATTTGCTTTTGTTCAGCAGTAATCGGAGTTAGTATAATACTTTATAATCTAGAAAAAAGTATAGTATTTTTCGTGCCACCATCAAAAATTAATGAAGTAGAGCAAGGGAAAGAGCTAAGAGTTGGCGGACTAGTTAAAGTAGATTCAATAAATAAAATTGCGGCTGATAAAATAAATTTTGTTATCACAGACAATATTAAAGATTTAGAGATATTGTATCAGGGTGTGCTACCTGCATTATTTCGTGAGAATCAGGGCATTATTGCCATAGGTAAGTTATCAAACGGCAAGTTTATAGCAAGGGAGTTGCTTGCAAAACATGATGAGAATTACCGACCTCCGAATACTGTCATTCCCGCAGAAGCGGAAATCTAGAAAAAAATCTGTCATATTAGCTCACTTGTACCTTAGGTATCTCAAGACACATTCTATGGTACAAGATCCTGTGATCAAGTCACGGGATGACAATATAATTGACTGGATTCTCGCTTTTAGCTAGGAATGACAAATGAGCTATTAAATAACATAAAACAATTATAACAAAAAAATAAACATGTTCATAGATAAAATTAAAGCAAAAGCAAATAACGACGAAATAAATGTAATCATTGAAATACCGATGAATAGCGGTCCGATTAAGTATGAATTCGATAAAGAATCAGGGGCAGTTTTCGTTGATCGTTTCATGCAAACTACAATGAGCTATCCCTGTAATTACGGTTTTATTCCGCATACTCTTTCTAATGATGGTGATCCAGTAGATGTACTTGTTGTATCGCATCATCCAGTAGTGCCTGGCTCAGTAATTAAGTGCCGAGCTGTTGGAGTATTGATAATGGAAGATGAATCGGGGTTTGATGAGAAAATTATTGCCGTTCCAACCTCTAAGCTTGATATTACCTTTGATCATATCAAGGAATTAGATGATGTATGTGAGATGCTTAGAAAACGTATAGTTCAGTTCTTCGAGCATTATAAAGATTTAGAGAAAGGCAAATGGGTTAAAGTTATCGGCTGGGAAAATAAATCCAAAGCTGATAGCCTGATTAATGAGGGAGTAGGGAGAGCTAAGAATTAGTTTTATGTCATTCCTGCCAAGGTGTATGTGTGTCATCCCGCGGCAGCATTGCCCGCGTGGTTCGAAAAGCACTTTGGATGTCATGCCGTGGCTTGTACCTGCGGCCTCCAAAAAATAATAAAAAATACTAATCTTATTAATATTTTTAACTGGATCCCGCGATCAAGTCGCGGGATGACAACTGGAAAACTGATCTGTGCGGGCCATGCCGCCACGGGATAACAGAGGAAAAATTGATTCACCCAAGCAACATCTTGTCGCAATGACGTACTTATAAAAACAATAAAATTATAAACTAGTGACATTATTCAGATCAGGGATTGTAGTAGCATTCTTCACGTTAATTTCTCGCATATTTGGGCTTGTGCGTGAGCAATTTATTGCATCATTATTTGGCTCTACTCAAATGGGTGATAGCATTAATGTTGCCTTGAAATTACCAAATCTATTTAGAAGAATTTTTGCCGAGGGAGCATTATCAAACGTCTTTATCCCTATTTATAATGCAAAAATGCTGATTTCGAAGAAAGCAGCAGGTAGATTTTCTGGTGAGGTCTTTACACTTTTACTACTCTCATTAATAGTTCTAATAGTATTGATGCAAATATTTATGCCGCAATTAATGCTGTTTATAGCTCCTGGTTTTCACGGTAAAAAAGAGAAATTTGAGCTTACAGTATTCTTATGCCGAATTACTATACCTTATTTAATATTTGTATCACTTACAGCTTTGTTAGGTGGGATTTTAAACTCAGTAAAACGCTTTGCTGCTTTTGCTTTTTCACCTGTTATCTTAAGCGTATGCGTAATAGTCTGTACATTAATGTTGGATAATTATACAGAGTCTACCATTTCAATCAGCTTATCTTTAATAATTGCTGGGATATTACAAGTCTCTTTTATGTTTGTTTGCGTTAAAAGAGCGGATTTAAGCTTTCCGTTTATTTTTAAGCCAAATGATCAAGATGTAAAAAAGCTTTTAATTAATATGGGACCGGCTACCATTAGCTCAGGCGTACAGCAATTAAACCTTTTTATCTCTCAATCTATTGCCAGCTTTATTGAGGGAGCTATATCTATACTATCCTATGCGGACCGAATTTATCAATTTCCTCTATCAATAATAGGCACTAGCTTTTCAACTATTTTATTACCTGAATTATCAAAAATATATAAATCAAATGATATAGTAGCTGCAACGAAAGTACAGAATAATGCAATTAGAATGGGGCTATTTTTGTCTCTGCCTGCGACTTTTGGAATTATAATTTTATCGCATCCTATCATTAACGTGATTTACGAAAGAGGCGTTTTTACTTCCCTTGATACTACAAATACGGCTGAGGCTATTTCTGCGTTTTCTTTAGGGCTACCTGCTTTTATTTTGGCAAAAATTTTAACTCCCATTTTTTATGCTAATAGTGACACAAAAACACCTCTGAAAATAACTCTATTTTCAATAATAATTAATACCAGCATGAATTTATTATTGATGGAATCTTTAAAACATATCGGTATTGCAGTTGGTACTTCTATTGCAGCTTGGTATAATTTAGGTTTATTATATAGCTACACTAAAAAGCAGAATAGGCTACATATAGAGCAGGATATAAAATCTTTTTGTATTAAAGTTTTATTATGTTGCATAATTATGTCTATTATGATTGGCTCAATAAAATATTATTTCTTAGAATATTTTTATTCGGAATATCTGCTGATTAAAGTTTTTGCATTAGGAGGTACTATTATAATTGGCATTATATCCTTTTTTGGTGTAGCTTATTTATTAAAAGTAGTTAAGCATGTTAAAAAGTAGTAAAAATAAATCCAATTATCAAGATTTGCTAAAAACTCTAGCAATCATAGCCATGATCATTGATCATATAGGTTTGTATCTATATCCTGACCTTATTATTTTGCGAATAATTGGTCGTACCGCTATGCCAGTTTTTTGCTTTTTTGCTGGCTATAATTTTCATGATAAGCCAAAATTGCGAATAATAATATGGGGTATTTTATTACAAATTTACACTACAATATTATTCAAGCAGTTTATCACCACAAATATTTTAATCTCTATTTATTTAGGGCAGTGCTATATTTATTGTTTTCGTAAGTCGTTAACTCATTTTTTCTATAGCGGCTACTGCCATGTTATTATAATGATAATATTATGGTATATAAGTTGGGCTATCATTGATTATGGTACAATTGTAATTGCAATTATGATACTTGGATTTATTGCAAAACATGAACCCAAAAACCTAAAACTCTGTTGTTTTGTAACAATTCTTATTACTTTAGTACATTCAGCTCTGTTCATGTTTACTATTTCTTTTAGCGATCTTAATTTCTCAAATTTTGATTTAGTTTTAGATATTATATTATTAACAGCTACATATATATTAATGATCATAAGTAATTATGCAAAAAGAATATTTATAAATTTAAAATGGATCAGCAGAAATATTATATATATATATTGTGTGCAAATTATGATTTTGCAGTTTATATTTGTCTATAGCTACACATATGGTTTTAAAAATTGGTAAATAAAAATTAATAATTTTAGTGGTATTTATCTCCTGTTAATATTAATATATTCGAACAATAAATTAATATTAACAACTATGAATGTAATAGATCGTTTAATTTTAGATAATGAAAAATATAAAGAAAGATTTAAACAAAATAAGTTATTTAAAATTAAATTAGAAAGTGACGCACAAAAAAATAAATTTCTTGATTACTTCCAAATCTGGTCAAATGAATTTCAAAAAATGGTACTTGCAAGGGTAGTATTTTCAGAACATAAAAAATTTACAAAACTTGCTTGGGAACATTTACTTGATGAATTCGGTCACAATATAGAACTCTCAAAAGATAGAAAAAATAATACAGAAGTGGAAGATCCTATCTTTGAGGCACTTGGTTCTTGGTTTACTTTAAAAATGATGACACTTGGTGATAATGAGCGGGCGGTGCTTGTGCATATGATAATAGAATCGTGTGCTACTATATTTTATGAGCAATTAGGCTCGATATTTTTAAGTTGTAAAAAAACAGAAAAGCACTTTAAAACCCACCTGCACCTCGACGCCGAGCATGAACAAATGGGAGTAGATTTATTAAAACAGATAAATGTTAATGATCTTTTACTGCTTAATATTCAGAAAAAAGGCTGGGACATGATTGAGGCTCTATTCACTAGACTTGCAGATATTGTAGATGATTGACTGTTTTCCCGTCATTGCAAGGAGAAATTGTTGCGTGGATCGAAAACTACTTTCAATGTCATCCCGTGGCTTGACCACGGCATCCAAAAAATAATTAAAAGTACTAATTTTATTAGTATTTTTAACTGGATCCCGTGATCAAGTCACGGGATGACATGGTAAACGTTTTCCGATCTACGCAACAATGCCTTGCGAGGAACGAAGCTTTGCTGCAATCTAATATTAAATCCCTGAGATTGCCACGTCGATACTTCAGATCTCCTCGTAATGACAACTTGTTATCCATGCGACAAAACCGGTTTTTCCTCTCAATGACGTCACTCAAATTAAATACTCTCTATTCTATCTGTTTTAATCGTTTGGAATTATTGGTTTAAAAAATATAAAATTGTTAAATAAAGAAATCAATATATAATACTAAAAAAATTTTAGGTAAAAAAATGAGTTTAAAATCCACTTTTCTTGATATGCCGTTTGGTTCGATGCTTGCTATTAGTGATGAAGAGAAACTTTATTTGCTTGATTTTGTTGAAAGTAAAGGCTTAGAACGTAAAATTAAAATGCTTAAAGTTAAGACTAAATTGTCTATTATTGATGGCAATACCAAACCTATTCCATCAGTTGAAAAAGAACTTAAGTCATATTTTGACGGCAATTTACAAAAATTTAATACATCTTTACGCCTTGTAGGAAGCGAGTTTCAGAAATTAGTATGGGAAAAGCTCATGAATGTGCCATATGGCGAAACAAGGAGCTACTTTACACAAGCTAAGGCAGTGGGTACGGAGCAAATAGATTTGCTATAATTATTCCGTGTCACCGCATTATCAATAATAATAGTGAGCTTGGCTGTTATGCTGCAGGATTACATCGCAAAAAATGGCTTATTGACCATGAAAGAAAATTTACAACAAATTAGGAATACTCTAATTAATTCCGCAACCATTCCTACAGAACGCTTAGCTGTCTTTTTTAAGACTAAAGAGGGGCAATATGGTGAGCATGATAAATTTATAGGGGTGACTGTACCGACTTTACGTAAAATAGCTAAAACTTATTATAATTTAAGTAAAGATAATTTAAGCGTGCTTATTGAAGCAAGGTTTAACGAAGAAAGATTTTTAGCTTTAGTTATCTTAATTAATCAATATCAAAAAGCTTTCGATAATGATAAAAAAGTTTTTTATGAATTCTACATAAACAATATAAAATATGTCAATAATGGGATAAGGATAAAGAATATCTTTTTAAATTAGCAAAATCTGAAAATCTTTGGGAAAGAAGAATAGCAATGGTTTCAACTTGGTATTTTATTCGCAAAAATGAACTTGATATAACTTTTAAAATAGCACAATTATTGTTAAATGATAAACACGATTTAATTCATAAAGCAGTAGGGTGGATGATTCGTGAAGCAGGAAAAAAGACGAAAAGCAGTTGATAGAGTTTTTAAATAGACATATATCGCAAATGCCTAGAACTACATTGCGTTATGCGATTGAGAGGTTTATGCCCGAAATACGTAGGTATTATATTCTAAAAAACTAGATTTATATAAAATTTATGCTAGTATTTTATAAAACTATTAAAAGGTGTTAATTATGATAAAAACTTTATTGGCTGGTTTTATAGCTTTTGCTAGTATAACAAGCTATGCTAGTCCTAATACTCAGCCAGCCCAAAATACTAACCCTACAGATTCATCTGTTACTTTATCTACGTTAAATGCAGCAGGAGCTGTACAATTTGCACAACCTTGGGTAAGGCCTACAACAAATGTTAATAATGTACTAAGCAATTCTGCTATGTATTTTACATTAGTAAATACTAGACCGGCTAGCTATAATATAGTTAATATATCTTCAGATCAAATAGGTAGAATAGAGATGCACCAAACAGTTACCGACAGTAATGGTGTTAGTCAAATGGTGAAAGTAGATTATCCGTTTTTAATTTCTGGTAATCTTAACGTTGGTTTTGTACCTGGAGGTATGCATATAATGCTTTATGATATAAGGAAAGATCTAAAAGTTGGTGATACAGTTGATATAACTTTTTTCTTTGATGATAATAGTGTAAAAACTGTTACTGCTCAAGTGGCAAGTAATAACCCGTATCCTCAACAGTAAAAGAAAATTTTAATAGCCCATCCTTGCGGGAAGGTATTGCCCGCGTGGATCATTTTCTCGTCATTGCGAGGAAAAACTGTAAGTTTTGACAAAGCAATCTCATCATTATTTCCTGAGATTGCAACAAAGCTTTGCTCCTCGGCAATGACGACTCTCGATCTACGCGGGGCAAGTCTTAAGCGGGAATGACATATAATAATAACTTTTCGGTGCTATTCTATTTTATGCATATAGCTATTGCATAATTGTATTAGCTCTTCTTTGTATCTTGGTTTTAGTAAATGTCTACTTTTTAGGTTTAGATTTTTAAAATCTTGTTCAGTTAAAGGTAGATATTTACACAACTTCATTAAGTCTTCATCTGACATAAAATGTTTTCGTGGAATATTTATAGTTTGAGCTTTTTCTTCACGATAGGCTGCAAGCATTTGTATTTTAGTATTAAAATCTTTAATCTCAATTCTAAATTTTACTTTTTTCCAAGCATCTTCGGGTTTTACCTCATAGTTTTTAATATTAAATAAAAACTGAAGCATGGACTGATATTGATTGGTTAAATTATTATCTAAAATTATCTTATTTAGTTGTTTATATATTTTGTCCAAATATTCAACATCTAAAAATGCATAATTTAGCATATCTTCGGTGATAGGGCGTTTTAACCAATTAGATTTTTGATGAGTTTTATCAATATTGATTTTGAAAAGTTTATAACAAAGATCCTCATAGCTTAGTTGACTACCAAAACCGCAAATATTTGCCGCAATTTGTACATCAAAAATATTAGAAGGTAGAGTTTTAAACAAATTATAGAAAATTTCAAAATCTTCACGAGGTGCATGAAATATTTTAATAATATTATTATCTATAAGTAGTTTATTAAAGACATTTAAATCTAGGTTATTTATTGCATCAATTATTATGCTGCAACCCTCTGCTTTTACTTGTATTATACTAAGTTTAGCATAATAGGTATAACGACGTTCAAATTCTGTATCTATACTCAACCATTTTTTGGTGAATAATTCCCTGCAAAACTCTTCTAATACTTTTTGACTATTAATAATTTGCATAAATGAAGCTATTTACAAAGCTCCAATAATTTTTAGAAAAAGATTGGTATGAGATAAAGATAATACTACTTCAAGACCAATTAATATAATAATAATCCACTCAAGTTTAGTAGAATGTTTATAATTAAGGTCATGTGAAAGGATATCGAGCAACTCATGAATCATATTGAGACGATGATTCATTATATTTTGTCTTATTTCTATGTCCTGAAATTCTGCCGTCATAAGGTATAATGGTTCATAACTTGGACGACGCCAAAAAAATTCAGGAGTATCAAATATATCGCTATGTAAGCTAATTGAATAGCGTTCACTAAATAATATACCTATTTGTTGTAATATTTCTTTTTTAGACAGAGAGACACTACCGGTTCTAGCTAGCTCTTGTTGTATAGGAGTGGTTTGAGAGATCAAATTACTTACAGATTGCTCAAGAACGCTAAGCTTAACAGATTGAGCAAGTGCATGAGAAATAGATAGCTTAACAAATACCGATTTATTAGCTAAAATTATTTTGTTTTTTTCTTCGTCAATAAAAGTTTTTTCGTGTTCTTCATTATATTCAAAATAAATATAATCGGATACAGGTTCAGCAAGTCTATTTATCGTTACTAAATCAGTATCATTTAAAATTACTTTTTCCTGAATTTCGTTACCACCCCAAATAGTTACACAACCGAATGGAAAGAAAAATATATCTATATAATCAGAATCTTTATTTATTTCTTTCCGAATATATAAAACATCATCAAAATGCTGAGGTTCAAGCCCTATCTTTTTTAAATTAGTAACTAGATCACTCATCTTATATTCAGAAGAAACGCAGTAAGATGAACATCTCATAATTATTTAAGTTTAATTTACATAAATTTAAAGTATAGTGGTTACAATGTATTAAAGTCAATAATATTATAATTATGTACGAAATATTAAACAATAGAGAAGTTATTAAAATAGCGGGTTCGGATTCGTTAAAGTTCCTGCAAAACCTTACAACTAATGATATCAATAAGAGTAATTATTGTTATACTTATTTACTTAATAATCAAGGTAGATATTTATTTGATTTCTTTGTATATATACATAACCTTGAAGAAATTTATATTGATATTGATGAGAAAAGTAAAACTGCCTTAATAGATCACTTAAATTTTTATAAGTTCCGCTCTAAAATAGAAATAGTAAATTGTAAAGATGAGTATAAAATTGCTTATTTTCATCAAGAATTAAATATGGATTCGTTAGTCACAGCTCGTGATCCCCGATATAATTTATTAGGATTTCGTTCTATAACACTAAGTCCCTGCGTAGACGGGAATCCAGATGAAAAATTATATTTGGAGGATAAATATAATTTTGCCATAGTAGACGGAGTAGATGATTTGGTTTCAGGTGAGTCAATTCCAGTTATTTATGGTGCTGAAGAATTAAACGCTATTAGTTATGATAAAGGTTGTTATGTAGGTCAAGAAGTTATATCAAGAGCTAAATATCAAGGTGTTATAAGAAGAAAAATATACAAAATTATAGCTGAGGAAGATTTATCATCTTTAGTTAAAAATGAGGAAATAATTACGACCAAGGACAAAATTGGGATAATATGTTCTAGTTATCAAAATAAAGCTATCGCCTTAATTAGAGAAGAGAAGTATTTGGCTAATAAGGGAGAAGATATTACTGTGGGGGGGATTAAGGTAGGCTTGTCTCTTGCTCCTTGGTATGGTTAAGATTAAACCGTCATGAGTTACCCGAATTTTTGTGTCATTCCCGCGTAGGCGGGAATGACATTATGGATGATGAGATAACACAATAATTAAAATATAAACATGAATAATAATTCTCCAAAAATATCAATAGTTTTACCAGTTTATAACAGAGAGAAGTTATTGCCGAGAGCTATTGAGAGCTGTCTTAATCAAACATTTAAAGATTTTGAGCTTATTATAATCGATGATTGCTCTAAAGATAAAAGCTTTGAAATAGCAAAGGAATATGCAAAACAGGATCAGCTTATTAAAGTAATAAGAAATGAGTCTAATAAAAAATTGCCAGCTAGTCTTAATATTGCTTTTAAAGAGGCTAAGGGCCAGTATTTTACTTGGACTTCCGATGATAATTTTCTGCACGAAGATGCTTTAGCAAGAATGAATAATGTTTTAGATAATTCACCGGATATAGGGCTTGTTTATACCGATTATACTTTAATTGATGAGCAGGGCAAAATAGGGGCAAGGCTCTATCAAGAATCTCCGGAATTTTTGCCTATTCGTGATTGTGTTGGAGTATGCTTTTTATACAGAGCAGATATAGCAAAGAGAGTAGGTGGATATAACGAAAACATGCATTTAGTTGATGATTATGAATATTGGCTTCGGTTTGGGCTTGTTACGAAATTTGCTCATATACCAGAGTCGTTATATTTTTATATGGTACATGATCAGAGTCTAACAACTGAACGTAAAGCAGAAGCACAAAAAGCTAAAAAAGCTTTAAAGGAATTATTTAAGGATAAATATATTATTCCTAATAAGATTAAGCCTATAGATGATTTATATAGCTGGTTTATTGAGGATAAAAATTTAAATTCTTATCTCAAATTATTAAAAATAATAATTTGTAATCCTATCATTACCCTTTCTTATATTCTAAAAAACCTTAAAAGGATTAGATAAATTTTTATTGATAAAAGGGCATTATTGGGTATTATGTTATTCACTGTCATCCCGTGGTTTGTCCAGCTTTGTTGCATGGATCAGTTCCACCATTGTCATCCCGCGACTTGATCGCGGGATCCAGTTTAAAATACTAATAATATTAGTATTTTTTATTATTTTTTGGATGCCGCAGGTACAAGCCACGGCATGACATCGAGCAGGCTTTTCAAGCCATCCAACAAACTGGACTAAATAAGTATATTATATGCCAAATCAAGACTTCTTACATTCATTAAATGAGCAGCAACAAAAAGCAGTTCTTCATACCGAAGGTCCTCTTCTTTTGCTTGCAGGAGCAGGAACTGGTAAGACGAAAGTACTAACCTCAAGAATTGCAAATATTATTCATCAAAATTTAGCATCCCCTCAAAATATTTTAGCTGTTACTTTTACGAATAAAGCAGCAAAAGAGATGCAGGAAAGAGTCCATAATTTGGTTAGCTCTTACGGTCTTAATATTGGTACTTTCCACTCAATGGCAGCAAGAATATTGCGTGATCAAATAGAGCATTTAAATCTCGGTTTAAATAGCAGATTCACTATTATTAGCCAAGATGATCAACTAAGGTTGATTAAGGATATAGTAAAGCTTAAAAATATTGATACTAAAAAATATGCTCCTAAATTAATACATGTCGTAATCTCACGTTGGAAAGATCAAGGTTTATTGCCAAATAAACTTTCAAGCTCTGATACTAATTTACCGCTGCAACGTGTAGCAAAACTTGTTTATGAAGAATATCAGCACAATTTACTTATCTCTAACGTAGTGGATTTTGGTGATTTACTACTTTATAATAATGAGCTTTTCATTAAAAACCCTGAGATATTAAAATATTATCAAGAAAAATATCGTTATATCTTAATTGATGAGTATCAAGATACTAATGTCGTGCAATATTTGTGGGCAAGAATGCTTGCGAGCTTAAGTAAAAATATCTGTTGTGTTGGTGATGATGATCAGTCTATTTATGGTTGGCGTGGTGCAGAAGTTGGTAATATATTACGTTTTGAAAAGGATTTTTTAAACGCCACAATTATTAAATTGGAGCAGAATTATAGATCAACTCTGCCAATTCTTGCGGCTGCTTCAAATGTTATTAATAACAATAAAAATCGTCATCGCAAAACCTTATGGACTGATAAAGAAAGCGGCGAAAAGATCAAAATTATATCTTGTTGGAATGATAAAGAAGAAGCAAGATATATTGCCTCCGAAATAGCTAGGTTAGTGCGAGAGGGAAGATATAGTGCAGGAAATATTGCTATATTAGTGCGAGCAGGGTTTCAAACTAGAAGCTTTGAGGAAGCCTTTATAAATAGTGCTATGCCTTATAAAATTATCGGCGGTTTGCGATTCTATGAACGTATGGAAATAAGAGACGTGCTTGCTTATATCCGTATTGCCTTAAACCAGAATGATAATTTAGCATTAGAGCGTATTATTAACGTACCGAAAAGAGCAATAGGAGCAGCTACTTTAAATAAAATTAAAACGTATGCTATAGAAAAAAATATCTCTAATTTCGCTGCTATTAAAGAAATGCTAGAAGATGGTGAGATAAAAACAAAATCCTATGAAACTTTAAAAGATTTAGTTACCAAAATTAGCAATTGGCATGAAAGATTTAGCTTTGATGCTCCAATAAATGTAACTAAAGCAATACTTGATGATTCCGGATATTTAGAAATGCTTCAGGAAGAAAAAACTGAAGAAGCTTTAGGCAGGATTGAGAATATCAACGAAATGCTAAGAGCTATTGCTGAGTTTAACGATATTCATGATTTTATTGAGCATTCTAGCTTAGTTATGGAAAATGAAGTTTTAGAAACCAATTATGGTGGTTCTATAACAATAATGACACTACACGGTGCTAAGGGTCTTGAATTTGATGTAGTATTTTTGCCAGGTTGGGAAGAGGGGGTGTTTCCGTCTCAAAGATCTTTAGATGAAGAGGGTGAAAAAGGTTTGGAAGAAGAACGCCGCATTGCTTATGTTGGTATTACTAGAGCTAAAAAAGAGCTTTATATTACCCATGCTGAAAGCCGTAAAATATTCTACGAAATAGTCAGATCATACCCATCAAGGTTCTTAGCTGAAATACCAGAGGAAATTATTATCCGCACATCTTCTATAAAAAAATATGATTCTTTTTACAAATTTTAACGATTTTTTTTCTAGAATTTAAAATTAATTTGGCATTTTTTCTATTATGTTTATTATTATTTAAAATAAATTAAAAAAGGAATAATATGATAGAGAATTTAAAAGCTGATGATAGAGTTCAGGAAATGGAAGATATAATTGATATTCAAGAAAAGGACTTAAATATTGATGATCCAGCTCAGCAATTACCAAAAAAAGACTTAGCTGATAAAAAAATTAATGAGATTGAAGAAGCAAGAAATTTAAAAATTGATGATCAGAACCAGCAATTATCAAATAGAAATGTAGTAAATAACAAAATCTACGATATTACAGGAGTAATTAGAAAGTTTGATCAATATCAGTCATTAGTACCTAAGGATCTTTCTTTTTTTGATCAACCACTTCAATATATACAAAATTTTGGTGGAGCGTTAGATTTAGGTTATGATCTTATAAGATCCTATCTTAAAGAAGAAAAAATTCAAGATTTTGTTGAATAGCATAAATGAAAATGCAAAACACAATGCTGCAATAACTACAAAGCAAAATAGAGATAAGATTAAACTTTATGTTGCAAAAATTGAAGGTAACTTGAAAGGATTTAGGGTAAGTTTAGATTTAGAATCAATGAAACCTGTACTAAATGAATTTGATAATCAAGATATAAATACCTTAACAAATGCAATTAATGAATCATTAGTTGAAGTGAGTAATAATAAGATTCCCGCAGAGATATATACTGAAAAGCTACTAGAAGCAGTTGTAGAAAAATTACCTAATTCTTTATCAAAGCAAAAATTGCAACAATGTAAGGAATTTATTCATAGGGGGGAAAAAATAAAAAAACATATACAGAATCGGAAATGGATAGAAAAGAAATTTCTAAAGCAGCAGAAGATTCAGTAAATCAACTGACAGAAAGATTAGATAAAAATACTCAAGAAAGTAAAATGTTAGAGCCTATGGTTAGGCTTTTTGCTCCTTTATATGAGAGTACCAATGAAAAACTTATTGAAAAAACAGGAGCAATTTTAAAGAATTTAGATTCTGCTTATCTAACTGAAAATAGTCCTAGAATAGTCTCGGAGCTAAAAGAAATTCATGACAAAGGTACTTCTCTATGGGAAAAGTTTAAGTCAATTTTTACAGGTAAAGATTACTTGGAGGAAAGACTAGAACAATCAGTAAATAAATATGCAGTGTTAAGTGATGAATATGTAAAAAAAGAAATTGATAATAAAATCTTTTCAAATGCTTTAACAAACGAACAAATTGCTGCCGGCTTAACAAAATTAATGAATAAAACTGTTGAGCCGAAAGAAGTTAATAATCCTAATCTTAATTTAGTTGAAATAAGAAAAGCAAATCCTGAAATATTTGATAAAATATTATTTGCCAACCAATCTCAAACATCTTCAAATGACAAACCTGCTATTTATCAAGAGAATCAGAAAGTAAGAACAAGTGGACCTGGTCTTTAATTAGCCTTCTTTCCAAGCTGTGAAGATTTCTAAAAATACCTTAAAATGGGATATGTACTAGAAATCTTCATAGAACCTATCTTAGTTATTTTACATCGTTAATTTTTTAAATATTTCTATCAAAAGATAAAAAAGTTGTAAATTATGGAATATTGATATCTAATATATCAAATGTTTTAATAATAGGTAACATCTGGCTATAAAGTTACAAGAAGCACAGCATGAGATTAGGAGTAAAGATAAAGAAAATGATTTAATACAATTATTAAGAAATAACCTAAAAGAAACCAAAAACTATTTAGTACAGGGGTTAATCAACGAAGGATTTAAAAAAAAGAAATTAATGTAAATGATCCTGATGTAAAAAAACAATTGAAAATTTAATATACTCTGATCCTGCTGATCCTAAAAATATATCTTCTACGCCTAATGTAAAAAATGATGTTAAAAGTATTATTGCAACTATACAAAATAACAACGAGCAAATAACAAAATGGAAGCAAGAAGGTTATAATCCTGAAGCTTTTAAAGGAATTAAGGAAGAGATGGAAAAGCTTCCTAAGCAGTTAGAAGCAGAATTATCAAGCCAAAAAAATGTAGATAATCTTGTAAATGAACGTGTAAAAAACCGTATATTTATGTATACTAATTTTGCTAAAGAAAATCAGCCAATATTTAAAGATGAAAAAGATGCTCTTATAAGTAAAATAAATAAATATGTAGAAATATCATAAGATACAGTTTCGGCTTTGCTAAAAAATGAAAAATTATTAGACCCATTAGTGCGGCAAATTACTAAAAATGCTAGCGATTTTTTTGGTAAAGATGGAGCTAACGTTAAAAATGTATGCGTTTTAGATGAAAAAAAGTTGACTGATGAAAATATCCTTAAATTTACTTATGAAACTAATCATGCTATTAAAGTCGTTTGAATCAGTACAACAAGGGACTAATAACTTAGATGTTACAAAAAATAAGCAGGTCACAGAAACATTATTATCTAAATTAGACACAGATTATCTAACTAAATATAATAACACAATAATCAATGAGTTACAGGCAGTTAGTAATAAAGGCACTTCATTTTTAGAAAAAATACAGGCAGTTTTTACAGGAAAAGATTATTTGAGAGAAAAATTAGAGAATGTCCTAGATACTCATATTAAGGCAAATCACAAGCATATAGATAATAAAATTACTACTCTTTCAAAAGGTTTAAAAAATAATGAATTTGTTACGGGTTTAAAGCATTTTATAGATGAAAATACAAAAAAAATATTAGATAACTCTAAACTTCGAAATGTAAATCTCAATGAAATACATAATAATAAAGTTGCTTTAGTAGAGCTTAGAAATATTAATCCGCACAGATTTGATCAAACAGTGTTTGAAGATTCAAAGCGGCTTGCTTTAAAGTCTAAACCTCACAATATCAAAATTGAATCACCTATAGCTACGCCTCTAATTTTCTAATAAAATAAGTCAAACAATAATTAGATAAATATTATTATCGTGCTAAGCTTTTAGGCGTATTTGATGGTAATAATGCTGGTTGTGACTGTTTTATATTATATTGTTCATTTTTTATATTCTGTCCTATTTTTTTGCAGAATTAAATGCTATTTTATACTTTATTAGATCTATAACGGTATTAATAACTAATTTTAGTACTTCTTGATCTGCTAGTAACTTTAGTATTCCAATAGTAGTATTAAGATATTTTCTACTTTATAATCTTTAGCTAGAGTAGTAAGTTTTGGTAATTTCTTAGTTACTTGCTCAATAACTTTCTCCCCTTTAACACGGAAATTATTACCTGAAAATTATTGATTAAATAATTATCTATTATTGCTCCTAATTTTTTAGAATCTTTTGATAAAATATCCGGTATATCTTTAGTAAGTATTTGTTTAATTTTAGTGTTTTGAGGGTTTTCAATAATATCAATAATTTTATTAGCAATATCTTGATTTTTAACCTCTGACACATTTTGTATTAAAGATAATATAGTATTCAATTCTTTTTGCTTGTCTAATTCTTGTACAATTTCAGATAATTTTGGTAATGTTTCTATTGCTACATTTAATACTAATTGTAAAGACCCGGATTTGAAGTTATATATTTTACTTGCTTGTTATTAAGAAGGGATTTTAGTACTTCAAAAACTTCATTATAATCTAAAGACTTGTTTGGTTCTGATAATTTTCTTGCTGATTCTTCATTGTCTTTACTAAATATAGCTATAGAATTAGAGATAATAGTTTTAGTTGTAGATTTATGCTTGTGAAGTACAGTAATTAATTTTTGAATTGTGGGAAATATTTCTGATTTTATTAAAGGGCTAGATAAAATTTTAGCTACATTTAAATATTTATTTGTTTCTTCTTTATCTAATTGTTTATTTGTTTTATATCAGATGCTGTAATTCATTTTTCTTTAAAATCACTAAATATAATAGGTTTTAATGCTTCATGTAATTTATTTGTATCAGTTTCATTTTCTAAGATTTTACCTATAAGTTTTGAAATAATAGGGGTAGCATCTTGTAATATATCTAAATTACTAATATTTTTAAAAAAGTTTGCTTTATCGTATTATTCGATTTTATATTTGTTGTTATAATTTCGGCTAAAAGATTGCCTATCTTATCATCTTGACTTAAAAATTCTCCTAAATCTTTTAATATAGGAGTAACATTTATTTTATTAAATAATTGTTGAATATCATCTTTTGAGTTGGTCTTTAAAGTGAATTTTACAGCTAAATTAGCAATAGTCATAAAATTTTTAGGATCATCAAAGCATTTATCTAATATTTGATGAATAAGAGGAGTTAATGCTCGAGTAACTTTTTCATCATTTTTAAGAGCAAAGTTCAAGGGATTGGGCAAAATTTTAGAAATTGTTGTTTTAATTACTTCTTTATTCTTTTCTAAAAATGCTACACTATCAGGATCTTCTATTAATTTTAGTAAAAAGCTTTGATTCTCTAACTTACTTTTCTCATCTTTATTTAAAAATATTTCTTCTATTTTTTATATCATTTACTAAACTAGGTATTGTTTTCAACGTTGAAATAGCTAATTTCGGATTTTTAAATATAAATTTAACACCTTTATACCCAGCTTTTAGTTTTGTATCTTCTGCTAAAGCTTTGAATATTTTATCTAGGTCATTATTTTTTTTGTAAAGCTTTCTCTGATATTTTAAAGAGCTTTTGTTTTAACTTTTCATAATCATAAGTTTTGTCTTTCTTATTTTTACCTTTAGTCGTTTTATCTTCCGGAAGATTTATTATTGTTTCAGTAGGAATATTATCTTCAACTTTTTCCTTTTTGTTAATTTTAAATATATTCTTCAGCTTCTTTTTCATACATATTCTTCTATTAAAATTCTAAATCTAAAACCCTAATTAGAATAAATATCTAACGCTATAATATTTTCGCGCGTCTCTACTACTGGTTGACTATTAATTAATATATTAAACTATTAAGATTTATTAACCATATTGTTATAAAGTTATAGTATATTGTCAATGTTTAAATAATCTTAATGCTTACAGCTACTTCCATGAACATGAGGAGGGTGCATTTTTATATATTTCAGCATTTTTTTAAGCAAAGTGTCGCGTTTTAGTTTAGATAAGTGATCTAAAAAACTTTGCCATTTAAATAATCTACTTCATGCTGAATTACTGTTGCTAAAAAATCTTGTGCTTCTAACTCTTGTTTATTACCGTGATAATCAAGGTAATTTATTTTTATTGCTTTTGATCTGGCAATAGGTGCTTCTATTCCTGGAAATGATAAGATCTTTCCATAAATGTTTGTTTGTCGTTTGAGAAATAAGTTATTTCCGGATTGATAAAAATAATAGGTGATGATTTGTTATTCTCATGCAAATCAACTACCGCTATACGCTTTAATATACCGACCATATTATCACCAAGCCCTACCGCCCTTTCTATCTGCATAGTATTAAGCATTTTATCTACAATAATACGAATATTATCATCAACGACTTCTATATATTCTGCTTGCTTCTTAAAGATATCGTTTGGAGCGTAAACTACTTGATAATAAGATTTTTCTTGGTTCATAGTACTCATTTTTAATTATAATTGTTGATAATATATTTTGATTATAAGGTTCTTGCAAGTGATAAGAGCGTCTTTTGCTAGGGTATTTTGCTGGGTTTACATAAGTATCTTCCGCAATTTTTTTAATATCTTTAACTCCTGTTTGCTTAAGCTGTAATTCTACAAATCCTGGTAAATCAAACATATAATGATTTTCTTTTTTTGAATTTATGAAGAATTGCTTATTATTAATATCATTATCTAAAAAAGCCTTATAATATTCTGCATCAACTTCATATGATCCTTGTGCTATAGCAGGACCTATTAGTGCAGCCAAATTTTTTGCACCTTTTTCTATCATCTTATTAACTATGTTATGGATAATACCGTTTATAGCACCTTTCCATCCTGCATGTGCTGCTCCAATTATTTTACCATCACCGCTTGCAAGTAACACTGGTACACAATCTGCACTTTGCACTGCTAGAACTAAATTTTTTCTCGTAGTAATACTGCCATCAGCTTCAGGTGTAATAATAGAATTATTATCTGCATCAATAATATCTATACCATGAACTTGATTTAAAATTAGAATATTTTCTGCTTTAAAATAATCAGTTATGGCTTTTTCGTTTCTTATTATTTCTATTTCATCTATAGAATTATTTTTTTTTACATATCTATGACTAGAATCCTTGAATGTTCCGTCAAAAATTTTATAATATACTAGTCCGTTTATTAGTGCTTCCATGCAAATATCCTATAATAATTTTATTAATACCTTATCTAATAACCTACAAAAAAAGAAACAGCTAGAAAAAATCATTTTCCAATTTCATAAAGATTATAATTTAATACCTATTATCGGGGTAGAGATAGAGTTTTACTTAAGTCCTAATATTGATATATCTGAATTTGAAATACTTGCAAGAAAATATTTAACGAAGTTTAAAATTTCTAAAATAAAAAAAGAAAAGGGTAATAATCAATTCGAAATAGATCTTCCTCCATCCCATGATTTAGTAAATTATGCAAAAATGATACTTAAAGTTAAAAATACTTTAACAAAAATAGCTGAATATTTAAATGGCTATACGGATTTTTCTCCTAAACCTTTTTTAAATGATTATGGGAATAGTATGCATTTCCATATAAGTTTTGATATAGAATCTGGCGATTATATAATTTTAGCAGCACAAGGTTTATGCCATTATATGCTAGATACTCTACTTGCTTTTATGCCGCGTAGTATTGATTATTTACGCCTTGACAAAGATTTTATGACACCGACTCATGTATCTTATGGAGGAAATAATAGAAGTGTGGCTATTCGAACCCCAAATGTTGTTCCTAAACGTTTAGAGCATCGCTTATCTTCTCCTGAAACTGATCCTTACATAGCACTTTTTACTATTTTAAAGTCTATATTATTATCTTTAAAATTTCCAAATTCAATTAAAAAGATAGAAAAGATTTGCGGAAATGCTTTTGATCCGCAATATAATTTAACACCATTACCAACCTCAGCTCAGGAAAGTTTTAAGCTATTTAAACCAGAGTTTTTTAGATAAAATTTTTTACCAAAGATGTATATAATTATTAATCTTCACGAAACCTAAATTAGAAGCTATAACTTTTTATATACTTATTTATTAGAGGTATAAATATTAGCAAGTTCTACGTAATTTCTTATATTATCTTGCATCTCTTCTAACTCTTGATCTGTTAAATATCTAACGAATTTTGCAGGACGACCCATCCATAATTCTTTAGATTTAATTATTTTTTTAGGAGGTACAAGGCTTCCTGCAGCAACAAAAGCATATTCTTCTATTACTGAATAATCCATTATTGTGCTACTCATACCAATAAAGGCATTATTGCAGATAATACAAGCATGAATAAGCGATAAATGACCAATAGTTATGCTATCGCCTATTTCTACCGGACCATTAAACCTTGAAGTATGGATTATGCTGCCATCTTGTACATTAGTATTATCCCCTATCTTTATTGATTCAACATCTCCTCTTAAAACAGTGTTAAACCAAATGCTTGAATTACTTCCAATTTTAACATCCCCTATTATAGAACTACTTGGAGCAATATAGGCTGTTTTATTAATATTAGGTTTAATTCCTTTATAAGGAAGAATCATTAATTATAATCTACCCAAGAGATATTACCATCTTTACGATAATACACTATATTTATACGATTATTATTAACGTTCTTGAACACTACTGCTGATAAATTTTCTAAATCCATTTTCATTACTGCGTCTTTTACTGATAGCTTTAATATTTCTACAGGTTTTTCAGCAATAATTATTGGATAATTAGCATCATTTGTATCATTAGTATTTTCCTGATCTTGAGGACTAATAATATATTTAGTACCTTCAGAATCGATTTCAGATATTTTTACTTTACCTGTGTGATGATTTTTTAGTTTTGATTTATATTTTCTAAGCTGCTTTTCGAGTTTTGCCATAGCTTTGTCAAACGCTACATATATGTCATTACAGCTGTCGTTACTCTTAACGATATTATGCTTACCTGAACCATATTTTGCTATAATATCGCATTTAAAATTTATTCCTTCTTTTGAATAATGTATATCTGCACTTATTATATCAGAAAAATATTTTGTTAGAACTTGGTTAACTCTTTCTTTTGAATATTCTTGTAAATTATTACCAATAGAAATATGTTGTCCTGAAACTGATATAATCATAAATAACCTTATAGCTTGAAATTAGAACTATAACGTAAATATTAGTTATAGTGTGTATAGATGTTACCTAGTAACATCTATACAATTAATTTATATTTAGCGTAATTTCAAGCTTTTATTACAAAATAAATCTCTTTCATGGGCAACTGATTTATTTTGTTGTAGTCTAATTCAGCTCTTAGTAATTTTTCTTACTAAAGAGGGTTCTATCCCTGCTTCAAAACATATGGTAATAAAATATTCATTATCTACAAAAATCCATTTCTTAGCCGCATCTTTTGCTTTTTAGCCTCTTTTGTTGGGGAAGTATTAGTTGAATCGATTATTGCTTGCATAATAATAGGCGAGCCTAAGTGCAATATCAGGTAATGGATTATGAAATTTTAAGCGTTCAAAAGGGGAGGCTAATTTAATAACGGATGGTTTTGTCATATTATACTCATGATTATTGATTAATAAAATAAGATTCCTTAATATATGCGTACCAGCTTATATGCTGTCCTTATTAATAAAATCTTAAAAAAGTATAATAATTTTTAGTGGTTCAACTAAAGATAGAAAGAGAGATTATTGATGATTATTTTAGTTTTATTATAAATACTGACTCATATAGCTCAATTAGTTTAGATTTTCTGGCTGTCATGCAAAAGATCGTGGGTTTGAGTCTCGTCACTCTATGCTTTATTTTAAGGGTTTTTAGCATTTTGTAAGTTATTTAAATATTTTTCATATGCTGTATATATGCTCCAAAAAAATGAAAATAAACTATTTTATCCTTGCACGATTGAAAGAATTGTTATATATAATTTGTTATTCCTTAAAAGGGGGTGTAGCTCAGTTGGTTAGAGCGTCTGCCTGTCACGCAGAAGGTCGCGGGTTCGAGTCCCGTCACTCTCGCCACATGTGACAACTAGAAATTTCTTGCAGTTTATCGAACGGAAAAGCCAGAGAGTAAAGTACTTTTCCGTCCATTAGTGTTAGGTTCGAGAAGATAAAATTTATAAACTCCCTTTTTTCGTCAAAAGTCGAACCTCTAAAAATTCTGTTACAAAATTCGTGTTCATATTTCAAATTTTTATACTGCTTGTGAATTTTATAGAGTTTGAAATAGGAACAACTATTGCTGCAAAAATCTTATTAATTTTTGCTAAAAAATAACGCAATTATAAAAATAAAAACAAATTATAATTAGGTTTAAAGAAAGTCTTAAATAACTCTAATTAAGTTATTACTATAAGATAAAACTTGAGAAAGGTGTGGGAGAGTGCTTATATTAAATATTGTAGTATACAGCAAAAGTTTATAATAATCTTCTGCTATATATCTAAAATATTACTGATTTTTATTTTAATCTATAGAGCCAATTATAGTCGTAGAATTATCGTGATTATTGTCTAAATAATCTAGCATATATGTATTATTTATGTGTATATTATTTATTTCTACCTAGCTTTTTCCAAAAAGTATAAAATCTTGATGTTCTGTAATATTTTTAGAACATAATTTAAACAATGATATTTTTTTATCAGTAGATATTTCATTGACAATAAACATAAATTGATCGTGAGCCAATATAGCTATATTATCCACTCCGTTAAACGAAAATTTATCAGGGTTAATTTTGTCTATTAAAAGCTTTGCTATTTCTGTATGTTTGTGTATTAATGCACTTTTTAAAGGCGTTTCTTACCAAAAGTTTTGTTTATATTATTTATTGGATATTCAAGAAGCTTTCTTACAGAATTAGTATATCCTTTATATGCTGTATACCATAAAGGAGTATAACAATTTGCAGCAGCTGGAGTATTTGGCTCAAATCCACATGATAATAACATTTTAAGCATGTCAAGATTATTATTTTTTACTGCTACTAATGGCAAACTATCTCCAATAAAGATATTATGAGTGTCATCAATATAATTTTTGTTGATGCGAAGATCGCTAGTAAAATTATCACTAATATTTAATTCAAAAATAGCTATCTCAGCTGCTTCTTAATCGTTATGTGTAACAGCATTACATAAACTTTCTTCTAACTCTGTCTGAGAAAAATGTACTATTGGAAAGAATCTATTATAATTATTTATAGTTTTAGACATAATGTTTAATAAGTTAAAGAATTATTGTATTATATTAATAATCTATTAATATACCAAGCTTTAATTAAAAATTTAACTTACTAGTTATTTAATTTAAGTAGTAATTTATCAATAATTCTATTGATAGTTCCATAATAAGTTATTTTTACTACATATAGTTTAAAAAATATTTATGATTATAAGAAATTCAACTAATATTTTTGAATAATATTAGCAATAATTTTAAAAAAGTTTATTAATATTAAGTTAAACAGTTACGTATATTAAAATTATTTAAGTATTTTTAATTAAATTTATTTGCAGTTTGTAATATTATAGTGGATTATTGTAATATAGTGTCATCCCGTGGCCCCGCCACGGGAGTCAGAAAAACAATTAAAAATATTATAATCAACAAGCCCTTATAAATACAAAGCAAATTAATTATGATTAATATCTTTCTAATTATCATTTCTTTATTTATTTCTTTAATAACCTATCTATTTATTAGAAAAACGGATATTTTCACTAAGCTATTAATTCTAAACAGTTTAACTAGTGTGGTGAGTTTATTTATTTGCTGCTTGGGTTTTTATCTAGGCAATAGCTCATTTTTAGATATAGCAATTATTTATTTTTTATTGAGCTTTATAGCTACAAATGGTTATTTAAAATATTTTATATATGAATCAGATCAAAACAAAACAGATTGATAAAGTTATTTTGGGATGCGGTTTGAGTGGTATGCTAACCGCTCTTACTTTTGCAAAAAAGGGTATAGAATCTACTATATTTGAAAGTAAGTCTGTTAAAAGTCCTAATTTCTTTAACGATATTAGAACAACAGCTTTGACACCGGCTTCTAAAGATTTTTTATCTTCCATCGATATATGGCAGGAACTAGAAGAATTTGTAAGCAGCATGAAAGATGTATATGTAGTTGATAATAAAGCTCCTGAAATATTGGAGTTACGAAATGATAGCTCTTTAGGGTATGTAGTTCAAAATAATGATTTTAAAAAAATATTATTATCAAAAGTAATTGGTAATCCACTAATAACATTAACTGATAATAAAGAATATCAAGAAGTTATAAGCCATAACGAATATTCTATTATTAAGTTTAATGATGAAACCCACGTTAAATGTAATTTACTAATTATATGTGATGGGAGCAATTCAAAAGTTAGATCACATTATTTTGCAAATGAAATAGAAAAGTCATATCAAACAGCCTTAGTATTTAATATTAAGCATGAAAAACCGCATGATAATTGTGCTATGGAGCATTTTTTGCCTCTAGGTCCTTTTGCATTATTGCCGATGAAAGATCAGCATAGTTCTTCTGTGATATGGTCAACTTCTTCTAACCAAGCTGCTTTAATTATGCAGCTGCCTATTGAAGAGGTTAGATTCTTAACGCAAAGAAATGCTGGTAATTCACTTGGAAAAATTACTAGCGATAGTGAAGTAAAAGGTTTTCCGCTAAAAGCTCGTATAGCAAATAGGTATTTTCATAATAAAATAGTACTTATTGCCGATAGTGCTCATATTGTGCACCCATTGGCCGGTCAAGGACTTAATCAAGGTATAAGGGATATTGAAGCCCTAATTAGTGTGATAAATGATAATTTACCGCTATCAGAATACCAAAAATCAAGACAAGCAGATAATTTTATCATGTATAAGTTAACTGATGAGCTTAATAATATTTTCTCAAATCATTCAAAAAGTTTAAGGCATTTAAGACAAATAGGGTTTAAAGCGATAAATAACTTTAAGCCTATTAAAAATCTGATTACTAGTTACGCAATCGGTAAAAGGTAAAATATACTCGATGAACTTGAAAAATTGGCTACGTCGTCTTATAAGATCTGTGGTGCTCACGTATTAAGTATACGCTCCGCTCCTCGACTTATAGACTCCTTGCTCTTTTCCAAGTTGATCTTCGTATACCCAACTTTTCATCTATTATATGTATATTTTTTATTGTTTCAATTCTTAATGTTAAGGATGTAAATTTATGAGTAAGGAGAGTTTAAAATCGTCGATTAATACGCTTGAATAGGGAGTAAAAAATGCAGAAGAAAGTAATAAACTTAAACCTTCTATAAATACGCCTGAAGGGGTTAATGTACAAAATCCTGAATCTGTGCAAGAGCAAGAACAACCAGCGCCCTCAAATCCCCAAGAAGAAAAAAAAGACAAGAAAAATATTAAAGGATGATCCTAAACTTAAAGGCACAAGAATGGCACGAGCTGGAGCTACTGCTGAGGCAGGATATCATGTAACTGCCGGGGTGGTTAAAGGAGTAGGTAAAATTGCTGCACATGATATTGTCGGCGGTGTTGAGCATATAGTGGAAGGAGTCGCTAAGGGCGGTAGTAAAGTAGTAACAGCTTTTTCAAAAGCAGCTGATCCACTTGATAAAGCTCGGAAAGATGGAAACATTAAGGAAGAAGGACAGCATAGCCCTGGCTTATATGATAAGGCTCTTAATAAAATTAGAACTAGCGTGCCAGGGAGAAATACGATAGCAGATGGTTTAGATAAAACGTATAAGGTAATATCAAGCAAAGGTACTAAAAGAATTCTTAAAGTAGGCGGTGCTATTAGTTCAGTAGGATTAAATCCAACACCTATAGGTGTCGGTATTGCGGCACTTTCTCGAACTGTTGTAGCATATAACGTTACGAAAGAAACACTTGAAGTGCGAGAGGACAAAAAATTAGATAGAGAGAAAACGGCTTTAGAAAGTATTAAAGGAGCTAAAGCACAGCAACTTAATAAGGTGTTGGAAGCTAAAAAAATATAGCTAAAGATGCTCCGAATTTACAAAAGTTTTTAGATACTAAAATACCAGATATTTATAAAAATCCACCTGAACCTTCACCTGATAAAACTTTTGAAGGCGGGTGGGCTAAACAATTTGTAAAATCAGTGCGGATACTACTTTAGAAGCGGCATCTTTATTTGCTGATGGAATAGCTACCGGAATTATAGGCGGTATTGCATTTGCAGCAACAGCAGCTTTTGTTAATATTACGGGTGAAGTGGACTCGAATATAGTACATATGGAAAGGGGAAATGATAAAAAAATAAAATAAATACTTTAAAACTATCTGCCGGAAATTATGAAAATGATAAAGAGTTAAAAGAATTAGAAAGCCAAGAAAGAATAAATAATCAAACATTGAAAGAATTTTTAGATACGCCTAATCTAGTTAAGCTAAACCAGATACAGCTTGAAGCTGCATTTGCTACAAAGCAAAAAGAAGTAGGAGCAAGAGATGAGTTTAAAGAACCTCCTGAGAAAACTGGTTTTCAAAAAGTTAAATCGGCAGTAAAAGCCGGAGCTAGTTATTTTGTTGAAGCACAGTTTGGGGAAGTAAAAGAAGCATTTAGCAAAGAAAATAAACAAACTCAAACTCCAGTAACACCAAACGCTGCTAATAAAGTACAAAAGCCCGAAATAAGCAAAGCACAAGAGCAAGCACAACAACAAGTTCATAATATGCAAGAGAACCTTACACATGGTAAAATTAGCGGCTATAGTAATAGTGTAACACCGCCGCAACAAACACAAAATGCTTCTAAACATCATGAATCTTCTGTGGGGCGTTAATTGTTAGTACAGAGTAATTCAGAAAGTTCTAGACAAGATGAATTTCAAGGCGAGGCGGCTAGGCGTATAAATAATACGTGAGCAAAGGCGAAGCCTGCAAAATTCGCTTTTATCGCGCTTTATGAATTATTCTGTAAAAGTTTATGACTATTTGATAGATTATATCTTGCCGCAAAGATGCCTAAACTGCTCAGAAATATTAAGTAGTAGTGGTGAATTTTGTGGGGATTGTTGGCAAAAATTGGAGTTTATAGCAAAACCTTATTGCAATATATGTGGTCAGAGATTTAGCGTAAAAATTTTAGATAATGCAGTTTGTGGACGTTGTTATAGCAAAAAGCCTAATTATAACCTCGCTCGTAGTCTATTTAAGTTTAATGAATATAGCAAAAAAGTAGTTCATCAATTTAAATATCAAGATAAAACGATATTTGCTAAAACTTTCGCAAAGCTTTTATGTAATAGATATTTGGAAGATATAAAAGATATTGATTTAATCATAGCTGTGCCGATGAATAGGTTTAAAAGGTTAATGCGGATGTATAATCCGCCTCATATTCTTGCAGAAGAAATAGCAAAAATTATGAATCTTACAGTAAAAGCCGATATATTGATTAAGTCAAAATGGACAAAAGCCCAAACTTTTTTATCAAAAAGACAGCGTAAAAACAACATAAGTGGTAGTATCAAATTTAACACAAAACATAATATTATAGAAAAAAAATTTTATTAGTGGATGACGTAATTACTACGGGTGTTACTATAAATGAATGTAGTAAAATATTGCGAGCAGCAGGAGCAAAAGAGGTTAAGGTAGTGAGTATTGCGATGACTTAGAATTTATTATCTTCATTGTCATCCCGTGGCTCTTATGTCATTCCCGCCTACGCGGGAATGACATCGAATTCATACAATAAGATCTTACCTAAGTGGAAAGATATAAGGAAATTAGAATAACAGGAGTGGTTTATGCAAAATGAAATAAAAAAGGTTTGTGTTATCGGTTCGGGGGTGATGGGGTCAGGGATCGTTGCCTTGATTGCTGATTCATCTCATCAAGTTGTGTTACTTGATATTGCTGATAAAAATTCAGATGACCCATATAAAATAGTAAAGAATGCTATAGAAAATTTGCATAAACAAAAACCGCCTCCTTTAACTTTTCCTAATAAAGCGGAATTAATTACTATCGGTAATTTAGAGCATAATTTTGATTAAAGAATGTGACTTAGTAATTGAAGTTATCGATGAAAAGTTAGAAATCAAACACCAATTATATAACAAAATTATTCCTTACCTTAAAAAAGATGCAATTATAGCCTCTAACACTTCTACTCTGCCGCTTAAGAGGTTAAAAGAAAACTTACCAGATGATATTAAGTCTCGGTTTGTTATTACGCATTTCTTCAATCCGCCATGATATATGGAACTTCTTGAGCTAATAATTGATCCAATAGTAAAACCTGAAATAATAAACAGAGTATCAGAATTTTTATCAAAGATACTTGGTAAGACTATAGTAAAATGTAACGACACGCCTGGTTTTATTGCCAATAGAGTAGGGTGTTTTTTACTTGAGTTAGTAGCCAGAAAAGCAATAGCCGAAAAGCTTGATTTTGTGACTATAGACAAGATTTTTACCTCATGTTTAGGGTTACCCCAAGTACGGGAATTTTCGGGTTATATGATTTAATTGGGTATGATGTGATGAAGCTCATTGCTAGCTCGCTGCTAGCTAGGCTGCCTAGCGATGATGCCTATCACAAAATATATGTGAATACTCCTCAACTTGATAAAATGATTGAGCAGAAATTAATAGGTTGTAAAGGTGGAGGTGGTTTTTATCGTTTATCGGTAGTAAACGGCAAAAAAACTAAGGAAGTTATAAATATAGATAATTTATCTTATAAGCCCATTGCAAAAACGGATATTTCATTTAATAATCTTGATGAGCTGCTTGCTAGTAATTCAGTTTATGGTAAATTCTTTAATGAGGTTATTACAGAATTTTATATTTATTTAGCAAGTTTAGTGCCATCGGTTACCGATAATATTTATGATATTGATGCGGCTATGAAACTTGGTTATAGATGGAAATATGGACCATTCGAGTTTCTAACTTCACAAACTAAAAATGGCTGGGATTTAATAGTAAAAATGCAAATTCAATATCGCTCCCACCATATTTAGCAAATAAAGAATATCAAAAAATCGATAAACAGAAATTTCATGCCCATAAAGATATCTTAAAAGAAAGTAAAATAGTTTTGGAAAATGATTCGGCAAAGCTGTTAGATTATAAAGAAAATCTAGTTTTTGTTATTACTACGAAAATGAATTGTCTAAATCATGATGCGTTTTATTTACTCCAAGAATCGGCAACAAAAGCGGAAGAGCAGGGGAAGCATCTATGTATCTACCCGCAAGGTAATAATTTCTCAGCTGGGGCAGATTTAAAGCTGCTGCTTTCTTATATTGAAGATGAAAATTTCCACGACTTAGAGAATTTACTGAAAAGTAGGGCAGCAAACTATGCCGCATTTAAAATATTCTTCGGCTCACATTATTAGTGCTGCGAAAGGTGTAGCACTTGGCGGTGGGTGCGAAATATTACTGCATTCAAGCCATATTGTTGCAAATGTGGATTTAAATGCCGCACTTGTAGAGCTTGGTGTTGGTTTAGTTCCAGGTTGGGGCGGAATTACCGAAATGTTTGTGAGAAGCAAAGGTGATAAAGCTAAATTAATTAGAAATATCAGAAATATTTTAGAACAAAATAAATCAAGTTCAGGTGATTATTTTAAAGCAGATTATAGTATAGAAAATATTTCTATAAATATGAATAAGCATTATATTTTAGAAGAAGCACTAGAGTTAAAATTACCTAAGAAAATAGTACCAGCTCCTCATAAGCTTACTTTGCCAAAAATAGACCTAGCGAAAGAAATAGATACCTCAAAATATGATGATCTGCAAAATAAAGTGCTTAGTAAGTTTCAGAATATTATAGATAAGCATAACGAAACAAATGAAGAAGAATTAATGGAATATGAACGAGAAATATTTTTAGAACTCGCTAAAGACCCTAAGACAATAGAGAAACTGAAAGTGATTATTTAGAAATATTTTGTCATTGCGAGAAAGTTATTTCCTGAGATTGCTTCGTCAATTACTTCGTAATTTCCTCGCAATGACAAGGAGGTCCGATACTACAAAATATTTTACCTGCTCATACCAGTAGATTTTTGATTAGATACTGATTTAATATTTTGTGCATGTGAAATTGTATGAGCAATACGAACGTTTGATGAATTAATTTTATTATCGGTTCTTCTTTTTTAATATTTTGTCCTTCTTCAGTTTGGAAAAATTGTTTCTTGTAATCTTTATCTGGATATTTAAAAAATTCTTTTGGGGTTAAATATTTTAATTTCTTTTCTTCCTTATCAAACTTAATAAGGCTACGTCCATCTGTATAATCTTCTATTTTTTTTGCTGATTCACCTGGTCCCCAACGTAAAGAATCATAAATCGCTCCATCTGCTGTTGTTGCTCCACTGCCTAAAATACTTACTGTTTCCCCAAATTCTTTTATATTGTTTAACTTGCGTATTGATAATATCCTTGCCACAGTAGAATCAGTAAAAATTTTACCACGTATATTATTAGTAAGATGCATTACGCTCAAATTTATCAAGCTGATTTCAGTCAGCTCCTTTATCCTGCAATAATTTAATGGTTTCTACTATTTGCTGATTTTTAGGCGGTGAAACTAATCCTAGCTGCATTGTTAATACAGTTAATGCAGTAAAACCATATTGATCTGTGCCATTAGGATCAGCTCCCTCATTTAATAACTTTTGTACTAAACCGTATTGCTCATATTTTGCTGCTAAAGTTAATGGAGTATTTATATAACAATTTGTTCTAACCGAATTTTTAGTCGGATCATTATATCTATAATTAATAAAATCTAGAAACTCTTTATTATCAAGTTTTTTACGTGCGTCATCAATTAATAACTCAGCTATTTTATTCTTATTCGCTGCTATAGCGATAAGTAAACAATTATTGCCAGGAGGATCTTGAAAATCATGATTTATTGAATTAAAGTCATCCGAATAAATTTCTTTATAACATTCTCCGTATTTATCTTATGACAAAATTTTTTTATTTCTTCGATTCCTGATGGATCATTAGATGATAGGCTAATTTGTTCTCTAAGCTTAGACATATGGGTGTTTTTTTAATTAATCCTAACTGTCAAATTAGCGGATAAATAAATTTTGTCAATTTAAATGAAAGAATATTAACTAAGTAGTTATATTACATGGTTTTTATTTTAATTTTTGATTTGGCAATATATTTTATAATTATTGTATTGCTTGAAACCTAATTCTTGAGCTAGGTTAGTGGACATAGGGGAAGTTTGGATAACTACTTTATCAATACCCATTTCTTTTAATATCTTGAACCTAGCTTTATATATGCTGCTTGAGATTCTACGGTTTCTATATTCCGGCAAGGTTGAGCCGTTATAAAAACCTGCAATACCATTTGAAAAAATGATTGAGGCAGTTGCTATAATATTATCCCCATCATATGCTGCAAGCGGAATAAATGTTTTATTATTCCCAATATATTTTGATAATTTATTGAAATATACATAACAAACATCATTGCTAAACCCAAAGCCTTGAGCAAGTGCCTGAATCCATTTTTTAAATTCTTTTATTTCAGTAATAACCCTAACGTCTTGATTATCTAGCTGATCATGATAATTTTTAAGCTCAAAAACCCTTCCTGGTACATTACCAAAACTAGTATAATTGTCATTTTCAAAATGCTTAAGCATTTCAGAAGATAGATTTTTTTCATCAACCCACCAAGCAAAAGGTAATTTTTGTGTCTTAAATATTTCTTCCATTTTATTCATCTGATCAGCTATAACTATGTCAGGTAATACTATCATATTCCATAAAGGATGATTGCATCCAGTATGAATCAAATAATATTTAGCTTCATCTATTTGTTTTTCTTGTAACCCAAAATACTGAAATGTACCTATTAAACTTTGATCTATTAATTTAGCATTATCTAACATAATCCTCTTAAATTTTCTGTACTATAAATATGCTAAATGGCGATATTATTTTTTCATTTACCCTTGCAGCCGCTAGTAAGGTTTTGATTTTCAGGGAATGAGGTATTTTCCGATAACCAATCTCTATTATAAGTATTCTAATTACAGACTAGCATAATAAAGCTACCATCGTTTTTTAGAACTCGTGTAATTTCTTTAGCAATCTTTGCTAGCTCCTCTTTGCTTGCTACCTCCATCATAACCCAGCTAGAAAACACTAAATCAAATGTATTATCTTCCGCCAGAATATTACCGCTTGTTATTATATTATATATTCCTACAGGGTCATTAGAGCTTGCTATTTTTATCATCTCTTCATTAATATCGACTCCGGTAACATCTAACCCTAAAGACTTCAAAAAAATAGTAGATTTGCCTGCACCGCAACCGTAATCTAATACTTTATTACCTGTAATATGATTTTTGATTATATTTGGAATATCACGAAATGCTAAATATCCTGTTCCGGTTAGATCTAATTGAGAATAAGTTTGAGCATATAAAGTGGCTTGATGCCGATAATCTATAAGGGTCATAATAAATATATTAATAAGTTTAGCACATTATATCTTGTAGTTTATCATTATCAACTATTTCTATTGTTGGTTATGAATTTGGATACATCTTTTGTAATTAATAACTATTGTAATTAATAACTATCTAGAATTAGTACCTAGTAATAATTGAGCCATTTCATGAGCCGTAAATTCTTGCTGTTTGTGGTTTTGAAGTGTTTTAATAACTTTAAATTTATCATATATTTTATCAGTGCTATCAACATAACAATATCTATACTTATCCTGATGAAGCAGAGGGAAAAGCACAAGCAAGCAATGACAAACGATTGCTTAATACTACAAATAAATTAGAAAGAAAAAAATTGTTATAAAAATCTATATACACGAATTAAATAGAAAATTAAGGTCAAGTTTGCAAAAAATAAAACCAAAAATTAAAATAACAAAGAGAGGGCGTCGGGCTAGACTAGCCATGTCGCTATTTAAGAATTGGTAAACTCTCTACCAGCATTAGTTTTAAGAAACTTAATAGCTGCATCTATGCTATCAAATTCATTATAGAGTATATTATCACAATCAATTATTCTATCAGCATTATTAATATAACAGTATTTAAATAAAGTTCCTTTTTTTATTATTTTAATTTTGGAGTCCATTTTTTGTATAGCTGCTCGGAATTCTTTGTTAAATTCGTTTCTATAAATCATTATAACAATTTTTCTTTTTAGTGTGTTATTTCTAGCCTTAAGTAGCCGTTTATCATTGCTTGCTTGCATTTTGCGTTTCATTTCTGCAGGATAATTTTTAAATATATATGTTGCTATTTGGTAGCTAGTGTATTCTTTTCCTGGGTCATTTTTAAGAAAATTAATAATCACAGTTTTACGGTCAAAATAAGGCATATTCGGTAATTATATTTCGGTTAAAGTGTATATTATTTTGGTATAAGTAATTAATGAATTATTACCATATACTAGAGGAAGCAAATCCTTATTTTTTTACTCGTTTCTTTACAATTAACTTAAAAGTTTTTCCTAATTGTAACTTTAAAATTAATTGAAATTTTATAATTATAGTGATAAATAGGTTCAACTATCTTTAATTATGTAAAATATTGTGATGGGATTTATTTAGCTTAAGACTTTCTTGTATAAGCTTTTAAGAGTTCTTATATGCTTTAAAAGCCTGTTAAGTTCTAATTAATCTTAGCCTTATAGAATAGGCTTTGTAGCTATAGTTATATGCAAGCCTACATTATAGCCTTTAAAGTTTAGTTGTGGGGGTAATTGATATTTTTTTCTTAGAGAAATCAAAGAGGGTGAGCTAACTTTTAAAACGTAATATTGTTTGTTTTCTATTTGCGTTTTTGCCAGTTCTTCTATTTCAAAGGAGTATATTACATTAATGTCTTGGTCATTTATGACTACTTATTCATTAGGATAAGTTATAGTGATATGAGCACCTATATTACATTGTTCACTGAAATAACCAGGTTTTTGTAGGTTTTCATGTTCTGCAATTAAAGGATATAATTTATGAATAAAATCATCACTGATTTTTAAATAAGCATAATTTTTTTTTAAAGTTTTAGCAACTTTTATCAATTCCGGATTATCTAACTTTTGAAAAATCAGCTCATCTTTATGCATATTATAATTCTTGCAGAGACGTTGTCGTATGGGTCAAATATGTCATCCCGTGGCTTGTCCACGGGATCAAGTAAAATAAACATAAATACGACAAGTTTTTAGAATTAAAAGCTCGATTTTATCTCGCTTTATGCCTGGATCCCCGCCTACGCGGGGATGACATTAAGAGTGTTTCTCAATCCATGCAACAACACCGGACAAGCCACGGGACGACATCGCAAATATTTTTCGAACCATCGTTAATTAAACCACATGGATTAAGCAATAAGGTTTAAATATATCTCATCATTTAATTCTTTTGCAGAAGATAATACTATGTTTAATGTAGCAAATATCTGCACTAAGGCGGTAGATAAGTCGTTGATCATTTCATCGGTATGTGCGGGAGTTGGTATAATTCGGAGGCGTTCGGTTCCTCTTGGTACTGTTGGAAAATTGATGTGTTGAACGTAAATACCATACTCATTAAGCAGCATATTAGAAGCTTTGGCAGCCTTGATAGGGTCACCAATAATTATCGGCACTATATGGCTTTCATTTTTTAAATAAGGAATATTAAAGCGGTCAAAAGAGCTTTTAAGATTGCTAACCACTTGCTGGTGTGTTTTTCGTTCTTGATTAGATTCTTTTAAATGCCTAATACTATGCGTTGCAGCGGTAGAAATTACCGGCGGCAATGAAGTAGTAAAAATAAAGCCGGAAGCCGTTAATCTGATAGCATCAATTAAGCTATGGTTTGCGGTGATATAACCGCCAATAGTGCCATATGCTTTGGCAAGCGTTCCTTGAATAATGTCGATTTCATCGCTACAATCAAGAAGCTCAGCAATACCTGCACCGGTTTTGCCATATAACCCTACTGTATGGACTTCATCAATAAAGGTTAAAGCCTTGTATTTTTTAGCTAAATTAATTATATCTTTAACAGGAGAAAAGAAGCCGTCCATGGAATAAGCCGACTCAAAAACTATTATTTTAGGTCTTTTAATATCAACTGATTGCAATAATTCTTCTAAATGTTTAACGTCTAAATGTCTGTATATATGCTTTTCGGCTTTAGAACCGGTAATGCCGGCAATGATCGAGGCGTGATTTAGCTCATCGGAAAAAAAGACAAGATCAGGCATAATTTTAGCAATTGTTGCAAGGGTTGTGTCATTTGCCACAAAGCCGGAAGTAAAGACTAAGGAGGCTTCTTTGTTATGTAAGCTTGCCAGCTCCTGCTCAAGCTCAAGAATAGCTACATTATTACCGCCGATATTTCTTGTTCCGCCTGAACCAACGCCATATTTTAGCAATGCATCTATGGAAGCTTGCACTACTTTTGGATGCTTGCTCATACCTAAATAGTCATTGATACACCACATGACTATTTGTTTATCATCGCACATAGCGAAAGGAAAATTATCGGCTTGCCTTTTTAAGGCTTTAAACTCCCGATATCTTCCTTCATTTTTAATTTTATCTATATGATCGCTAAATATAGTATCGTAATAAGACATTAAACTTATCATCTTGTTTGAAAAATTGACATTTAAAATGTCATCCCCGCGTAGGCGGGGATGACATATGCAACCATTCTACATTAAAACTAATTAAGTTAAAAGCTATAATATAGCTTTTTGTACAATATCATTAAGTCTTTTTGAGAAAGCCCCTGTATCTGCTACCGGTTCACCCTCTAAAATACAAGCTTGATCAAATATTAATTTAACGAGCTCCTCGTTATTTTTATTATTCGCTTTTAAGTCATTAAATATTTTTTCTATGATCTTATTTTTGGGATTCAGCTCTAGATTTTTAGCAGATGCAGCAGCTATTTGCTTCTGCTCGATCAAAAATCGCTCCATACGAATATCCATAGCAGCTTCACTAACGGCAAGACAAGCAGGGCTTGAAGTCAGCTTTTTAGATATTTTAACATCCTTAACTAAACTCCCTAAAGTCTCTTTAAAATAATCAGTTAATGATTTATATTCATCATCAGATTTTTTCTCATCTTTATCTTTTTCTTCAGATGATGAAGTAGCTTGATCTACATCAATATCGCTTCTTGTAGCCGATTTAATCGCATGTCCTTTATATTCGCTATTAACATTTACCCAAAAATCATCAACAGTATCGGTAAATAATAACACATCGATATTTTTACTTAATAACCCCTCTATTTGTGGGCTTGAAAGTAGTTTGTCAGGATTATCACCACTTAAATAATATATAGTATTTTGCCCATCTTTAAAGCCTTTTATATATTCATCAAGGCTAATCATTTTGTTATGCAAGGCACTTCTAAATATACATACTTCTAATAACTTTTCATGATCTGTTGTAGCCTCACATAACCCCTCTTTTAAAGCTCCGCCGAAATTAGCCCAAAAATTATTATACTCCTCTGGCGAATCTTCTTTCTTTTTCTTCAACTCTCCTAGCACTCTTTTAGTAATAGCGTTTTTGATTTTCTCAAGTATGTTATTATGTTGCAACGATTCACGGCTTATATTCAGCGGTAAATCCTCTGAATCTACTACTCCTCGTAAAAACCTTAAATATGATGGGATTAAATCAATATTCTCATCAGAAATAAATACTCTTTTTATGTATAATTTTACTCGTCTTTTGCGATCAGGGTGGAATAAATCATAAGTTTTGCTTGATGGAATAAATAGCAAGTTCGTAAACTCTATAGTTCCCTCGTTTTTATTATGCATAGTAACCCAAGGATCATCCACCGCATAAGATAAGCTTTTATAGAATTCTTTATATTGCTCTTCGGTAATTTCTGATTTTGATCTTGTCCATAATGCTGATGCAGAATTTAGTTGTATTTCGTTATTATCCCCCTCATCAAAGAAATATATTGGCACAGCTATATGATCGGAATAGCTTTTAACTATATGCTTTAATCTGAAATGATCAAGAAATGTATCCTCTTCTTTTTTAATGTGCAAAGCAATTTCCGTTCCTCTGCTAAATTCTCTATCTGAGCTTGATACAATATATTTGCCTTCGCCTTCCGATTCCCAAACATATACTTTATCTTCGCCAGCTTTTCTTGAAGTTACAGTGACCTTATCAGCTACCATAAAGCTTGAGTAAAAACCAACGCCAAACTGACCAATTAGCATATTATCTTTTTTAGAATCACCTGAGAGATTCTTAAGGAAATTTGCCGTACCCGATCTTGCAATAGTGCCTAGATTCTCGATTAAATCATCTTTATTCATACCGATTCCGTTATCACGGATGATAACCTGACCATTATTTTTATCGACTTTAACAGTAATTTTCAAGTTAGAGTCACCGGCTACTAATTCAGCGTTGCTTTGAGATAAATAACGCAGCTTATCACAAGCATCAGAAGCGTTAGAAATCAATTCCCGCATAAAAATCTCTTTATTACTATAAAGAGAGTGAATCATTAAATTTAAAATCTTACCAACTTCGGCATCAAATTTCTTTTTTTCTTGTTTCATACTAACCTTTTAAAATTCGTGTTTTTAGTTTTGTTATATAGCGAACCCTTACTTGTCATCCCGCGACTTGATCGCGGGATCTTATAACCTGTAATAAAAGATCCCGTGGTCAAGCCACGGGGTGACACCAATGTAATAAAACTTTACTCACTTAATATAAGCACTAATAATCAAATTTAAATACTCCTTATCAATATTTTTTATTAAAATTGTTTTTAAGCTGTTAGTATGACCTTTAGTAATTTCTAAATTACTCCGCAATAATTGCCATTCTTTTGCTAAAAAATTTATGATCTCTTCATTAGCTTTGCCTTGTTCCGGCAGTGCTTTTATAGATAATTTTAGATGGGGGATATCATTAATTATAATAAATTCTTTGATGTCATTACTTTTGGCAGCCGGCTTAACTTTTATATTTAAAAATGCTGTTTTTGATAAAGGATTATAGATAAAAAATTTCATGGTAAATAACGTAACAGTTGAAAATTATAAAATTTAATTTATAATGCCTTGTGAAAATTCATCTAATCTATTTATGAATTCTACGAACAAATATCAAGCACTTATCACTCAGTTACAAAAAAAACGATCCTAATTTTGTACATCTTGACCTTAAAGATATAGATTTAACAATATTGTAGCTAGAAGAAATAGCAAGTAAAATCCAAAATAATGATTTTATCGGGAATGTAAGCTGGGGAAAAACGCCTAATTCTTCGAGTGATTTTATACAGAAGATAGAAAATAAAATAATTTTAAACAATCAGAATTACAAGCAGCACCCTAGCGATTTTGTTCATGGGTTACTTAGTTTGCATTCTTATATAGATTCTAAAACACAAGAAAAAGTAGCCTTTGAAAAAGCAAAATATAATTTATATTTAGAAGATTGGAAAATATTTAAAATATTTAACGAGCCTAAAATAGGCAGATATTACGTAGTAGCATATCTAAATGAGAAGAAAAAGCAATTAGTACTTGCTCATCGAGGTACTACATTTGAGGGGTGGGATTTGCTCAAAACAGACTTACCGCTTAAGGCTTGCTTAAAAAGCATTTTAGGCGGGCAGATAGTAGCACAGTAAGCAGCAGCATATCACAGGCTACACAGGAAATCACCGAATATGCTAAAAAGCATGACTATACTCTATCTTTTACAGGCTACTCCCTAGGTGCATGGTTTGCAGAATTAAGCTTATATTTTGCTTATCAAGATTTAACTATTACAAAGGAAAAGCTATAACGTTCGATAGTCCTGGCTCTGCAAAAGTTATAAGTAGTTTTAAACCCAATATAATTAGTAATAAAACTCATTTTGATATAAGAAATTTAGACATAACTACTTATCTATCTGCTCCAAATTTTGTAAATACTAGTAACTCTCATATTCATAAGGCATATAGATTATTTAGGCATATAGATTATTTCCTGAAATTACGGCTACCGAGTATAGCAGTAAAATAATAAATGCCCTGAATAAAGCAATCCCCATTAAAAATTATATTTCTTTATTATCATTAAACAGTGATTTACTTGATTCAATGCTGGATGCCTTTGATCCCGAAACCGGTAGACCTATAAAATATGAACAGATAATAGATTGGCCTTGTATAAAATATGAGCCTAAAGATGATACTTTAGGAGATAAAATATTTGATTCTATACCTGCTGGAGGGATAGCAACTAAATTAATAAAAAGAGACATCACGGCAACGACATTAGGAAGTTTTCTTGAGGTAGTTGATCATTTTGTCAGCGGTAATATTGCAATTGAGCAAATTTTAGAATTTTATAAACATTTAGAAGATTCTACACAAGCAGAGGGAAAAAACAATTCAACCTTTTTTATAAAGGACATTACAAATCACAAAAAGTAAATTTATCTGAAGATGTAGTAAATATAGATAATAAAAGAAATGGTGATTGGTATTTATGCCAATTAGCAGAACTAAACCTTGAAATAAAGGAAATACCAGAGTTAATTAAAAAGCAATTAAAAATCATAAAAGAACAATATAAGATAGAAGAGATAGAGGAAGAAAATCATAAAAATTATATATTTACAAACTCACCTGATATTAAAGTTGATGATTTAAGAGAACAAATTCTAAGATTAGTTAAAGTTAGCAAAGAAGCAAAAAAAATATTGAAAAATCGTAATGCTTTTATTTCCAATACTATAAACGTAATTTACCTATTTTATCAATTCATAACCTTATTCATCGTGAAGCTGTATTTAAACAAATCGATAATGCTTTAAGTAAAAACTCATGTGTAGCCATGAGTGCTTTTGCCTCAACGGGTACGACTTACCCTAGCTAAGGATTACGGTCGTAAACAAATAGAAGAAGCAAAGAAAATAGTACGTTTTATTAATACGGATTCTGCTTATAAAATTAATGAAGCATATAGGCAACTTGCTAAAGAGCTTGGTATTTATACAATAGGCGAAAAGGAAGAAGATATAACAAGATTAATCCATGAGAATATCGCAAAATTAAATTCAAATACATTATTCATTTTTGATAACGTAGAAATATATAAGGACATTGAGCCTTATCTTAACAGGATGATGAGTATACTTAAAGATAAAGTACAGGTAATAATTACTACTAAAAATAATAAGATAAGTGATGATATAACAAATATTGCATTAAAACCTTTTAATATAAAAACAGCAATAACATATTTAGAAAATTCCTTAGGAAATAGGTTTAATGATCAAGATATTAACGATTTAATAGAAGTGCTAGGCAATAAAGATGAAGTATTGCCATATAGTTTGTCCAAAGGAATAGCGTATTTAAAAGAAAATAAATTACTTAAAGTAAAAGATTATCTTAATTTTCTACGTAATAACAAAGATAAACAACCTGAGACAATATTATTGTTAGAAATATTAGAAAAATCACCAGTAGCCTGGCAGATGTTACAATACTCAGCATATTTAGACCCTGACTTTATCAGTATAGATATTTTCAAGAAATTATTTTTATTAGATGAAGAAAAATTGCAAGAACTTATAAAGAAATTAGAAGCATTATCATTAATGAAGCTAATATACCAAGATGGACAAGCAGGCTTACAATTACATGTATTAGTACAGTTTGCAGTAAAAAGATATGTAGATAGACATAAAGAGCATGCAATAGATAAAAAAGAAGTTTTTGTAAGATTAATAGAAGTACTAGATAATTTATTTCCGTCAGTAACAAATGAACCAAGCAAAGATTGGGAAAATGCTAAATTAATTTATCCTCATGTAATAAAAATATTAAATATACATAAACTTAGCAAAGCAAGCTTATATAAAAAAGTGGGGTATTATAATGATCATATATTATGTAAATTTAAAGAATCATTAGAATATCACTAGGAAGCTTTAAAGAGATATAGGGTACTGTATTTAGGTAATCATCCTTGTATTGTTATTTCTCTCAAAAATATTGGTATAGCTTATCAAAAATTAGGACAGTTTTCAAAAGCACTAGAATATTTGGAGGAAGCCTTGAAGATAAGGCAAGCATTATATCAAGTTGATCATCCCGATATTGCAAATTCTCTTAATAATGTTGGCTTAGTTTATAAGGATTTGGACAATATTTCTAAAGGGCTAGAATATTTTAAAAAAGCCTTAGAGATGAAACAAAAATTATATTAAATTGATCATCCTACAATTATTACCTCCCTTAATAATGTAAATACAGTTTATGATAAATTAAACCATATCTCTAAAGAACTAAGATATAAAGAAGAAGCGTTTAGGATGATAAAAATATTATACAAAGGAAATCATCATTATATTATTCTTTCTTTTATTGATATTGGAACAGTATATAGAAAATTGGGAGACATAAGCAAAGCAAAAGAACTTCATAAACAAGCTTATTTAATGTATGTACAAACTTTAGGCTTAAAACATTCCCATACTAAAAACTTAGAAAGTTATATTAAAATAATCTCACCAGAATTTATAAAAAATTACGAGACTAGGGAGTTTATATTACAACGGGGGGATTTTAAGGAAGTTACTTTAGAAGTTAAACAAAAAATACAAAAAAAAGTTTTAAATAAAATATATACTAATGCTGCTAAAGGTAAATGGAGTACAGGAAAATTTTTTATTAGGTTCTTAGGCAATTGGGGTGTGAGAGGTTATTTATGCGATAAATATTTAGCAAAGCAATTAAGGGATTTATCGAGTACTAAAAATATAGAAACTGCTAAAATGTTATGTTTTGAAGCGGTTTGTTTAGGAGCTATTAACCATCCTAATAAAGATTTTATTTGTGCTGTGGAATTTACCAAAGCCTATCCTGAACTAACACAAAAAATAACAACCGACCATCCGGAATATTCCATTGATAGCTCAATATTATGAGCATGCATTAATGACGAAGCAATTTTAAACAAATTGCTCCATCCTTTAAATTCTAATAGTTAAAAGCAATTTTTAAAGCAAATTTATGATATTCTAAACTACAACCAATTAGGAAATTTTTTACTTCATCATGAATTACCATTATGGTTGAAATTTAATAATAGTTCTTCTTCCTGATTTTCGTATACTTCATTAGTATATATACGCTCATCGCCATCTATTTTAATCTCAAAAGCTTTTTTAAGGAATTTAACACCATTTTGAGCAATTTTTTTTAATATTAATCCTTTTTCTTCTAAGGTTTTTTTGAAAATATTAAATTTAGATGAGCCAACTTTAGATTCAAGCTTTTCTGAAATAATCCCATAACAATTTTTTCCTTTAAACTTACCGATAAATTTAGCTTTTTCAGTAGTAACTACTTCTTCCTCTTCAAGTTTCCAATAACCTGAAGGCGTTTTATTAATTTCTTCTTTTAAAAGAAGAAGATCATGTTTCTTTTTTGTTTGATAATATTCATGAATTTTTTTTGCATCAAATTGCTCAACAAATTGATCTATATTATCTATTTGTTCATCAATTGAAGAAAAATTTTCAATAATTTCTTCTTTCTTCTCTTCACTTAATTGTAGTGCATGCTCTTTAGCTTGTTCTTTATTCCCATCAAGTAAATTAGTAGTAAACTTAACTTCGTTATAAATTTCGTCACTAAGTTTACCTGTTTCTTTTAAAGTCTCAATTGTTTTAATGACACTCGGTTGATGCCCTTTTTCTGCTATTAGAGAATTACAAACTATATTAAAAATATTGTTTGTATCATCTGTATTGGTATATTTTTCATCTATTGATAATATTGAATTTGGATCGAGTAATGCTTTAAGTCTTACTAGATTTGGAAATGTCTTAAAAAAACCTTTAGGCATTTCTTTTAGTATGTCTAAAGCTAATGCACTTTGCTTTATGTAAAGCACAAAAGAAAGTTTATTTAATTTTGTTGAAGTAATAAGTTTTTTTACTTCATCATATATTTTCGTGTGATTTTTATTTTTTTCAATATCTGAATAATTGTTATATTTACTTATATGTTCGTAACATTTATAACTATCTAAAAAATTAGGTGGTAAATTTTTTTTATTAATTGTGTAGGCATTTCAAGATAAGCTGTAATGATCCTGACTATTTTTATTTCAATTTGGAAATAATTTTTCTGCTTCTTCTACTTTATTAACAGCTCTATATATACACCATAAACTACACATTATATCTTCATTATTAGGTAGCCCTTGTAAAGCATTTAAAAACCATTCTTCTGCTTTTTTAAACTTTCCTAACTCTGCATAAACATCGGCTAAATTATGCATGCACCGATATGCCTCAATTTCGGTTGAAGTAGAATTTGATAATTTGTATTTAAGTAATTTTACTGCTTTTTCATGACGACCATTCTCAATTAGTATATTAGAAGTATAAAATAGGGATTGGAAACTTTCCTTTAAGTGTTCTTTTAAAATCTCAATTACTTTAAGTTGAAATTGTGGTTTTAATGACTGAATTGCACTAGAAATAATTTGAAGAAGTTTTTTATATTTTTGCTGATCTTCTGATAAAAATAAAGTTAATGTTTCATATGAGTCTTTTAGTAAATCTTTGGCAGTATTTGAAACATTATTAAGGCTCTTATTTACTATACTTGCATACAAAGCCTCACTTATAGCTGTAATATTTATAAGTTTATCAACAGATTTGCTTGCTTTTTCATCGATAATTCTACATTCAAACTTAGAATTTAAGGCACTTATCGTATATTTTAGTTTTTTAGGATCTGCTGTTTTTTGTATTTTATAATTACGAAATAATTTATGATTGCTATATTCTGAATAGTCAAATTTCCAGAATACTACTCCCATCATTTCTTGTATAACTCTTCTTTTATATTTTTCTCTTCAGATTTTTTTAACGAAGCTACATGATTAACACAAAAAAGAATTATTTCACCTATATAATCTCAATTATCTAGATATTCTATAATTCTAGGATAATATTTTATTTTTTGCTGTAGCGAATTACTAAGTTCTTCCATTTGAATTAAAGATATTTCCGAAACAATTTATCTATAGGCAAAAAAGTGATTTTATTACTCTTATCTTGCAAGTTATTATCATATACTTTCTTCATAAAATCCTAAATTATTAATTATTTATTAAAAAGTAAAGAAATATTTATTTTAGAAAGTTATTACAAGTTTGCTTTATTTTGAAAATTAATTTCCATAGGCGATAGGTTACCAACTTTAAAATATATATTCATATCTTTTAACTTAGAAGCTACTGGAATAATATTAAAATTCTTCACAAGTAAAATAAAATTTTCATTAGTTTGATGTGTAGAAATAAACTCTTGCGTCATAAACTCACCTCTGATCATTTCGCTTATTTGATATGTATTAATATCTAGTTTTCCCCATTTTTTAAACTTTATAATTTCCTGCCCAAAAGCTGCTAAATTCCAATCATTAATAACCAATTCTTCAAAATTTTTACAATTAATAATGATAGAACCAGCAGTAAAATTAACTACACTACCACTAAAAGTCTGTTTTGTTAAATTTGCTATTTTAGCATAATTTCTGCCGTCAATTGAAATATATAAAGGTTCATTAATATTACTTTGTAAGTAAACGGATAAATATGGTTGATCATTGTTTTCTACTATATTAAAAGGTAGATCAACAATAACACATTTCGTTTCTACATTTGAGGATTTTTCAAATCCTGATAAGATATTTGCAGCAGGTAAGTAATAGGAAGAAAAATTATCTATAACGCCTGTAATATAAGAGGTTAGGGCAGATAATTCCATATTTACTATTCTAATTTGATATTTAGATTTTTTGTAATGAAGTATTAAGAAATCACCAGGTTTAAACTCATGAAAAATTGCTGGTACTAAAAACTTGATCACTTTACTTTCGATGGAAGCATTTTTTAAAATCAATCTGCCTATATTTTCTATTTCTGACAGTGATAAAATAATAGAAATTTTAACGTTAAGTTCAGGGCTATTTGAAATGGTCTCATTATTTACATAAGCATAGCAATCATCATAATTATTAAATCTATCAATAAAATTGATATTGAGTTTGTTGATGATATTTTCTTCAGGTATTTCTGCTTGCTCTATATAGCTATTATCAGATAGTTTTATTAAAGTTTTTCGTTTATATATTCTAATTTTTCGCTGCCTCGCTTTAAAAATTTTATTTTTTCACATTCATTTGCAATTATGTCAAAGAAATAGAATATTCTTAAGGAGTTAATAACATCTACAGCAGATAAAACCTTATTTAAAATAAAACTGTCTACTATTTCATCAATGGTAGAAATATCGATTTTTTGTATATCAATCCCGCATCTATCAGATAATTCAAGTATTATTTCAGCAAGGCTACAAGTACCAATTTTACCATTAACCCAATGTCCTTTTTCCCATAAATGATTATCACTCCAAATATTACCATGTGGCCAAGCGGGGTAGGGGCGTGCATCCCATGTCCATAAGAACATCTCTTCTATATATTCTTGTGTTTGCCAATATTCTATAAACCCTTTAATAGCTATGCGTTGTACTAAAAAATCTGTGCCTGTTGAGGAGTATTTAGGCGCACCGTCATCCGTGCATTTAGGATCAAAGAACACATTAGGTTGATTGGAGGCTTTATCTATCGATGAAAAACCAAATTCAGTGAACCAAATTTTTTTCATTTTTGGTTGCCACGCTGTTTTATTCCCATCAGGATTATAGTGATGATTTTCCCACCAATATCCTACATTTTTCCAAGCATAAGCAGCCGATAAAGCTTGTTTATTACCACTGCCATCTAAGTAATAATCATACCCCTCACCGCTATGGCAACCTTTGATAATATCCTCTTTTGTAATTCTAGAGCTTAAAGAACTAGTGAAAGGGAAATAAGCATCTATCCCGACGAAGTCAATGTAAGAAGAGGCAAATAGCGGGTCTAGATTATACCATCCACCACTAGTATGATGATATTCCGACCAATCGGCTGCATAAGTAACCCGTACATTACTCCCTACTATTTCTTTTACTAAACGAGCAAGATTGCATAGTTCATTAACTGCTGGAAAGTTATTTGCTGAGTCTCTTATAGAAGTAATGCCGATTAGTTCCGAGCCGATTATAAAGGCATCTGCATAATCTTTAACTAAAGGTGCATAATGAAGAATAAAATTGTTATAACCATCAATTTTATGAAAAAAATTACTTACTGCCTCCGCAGAACCGCTAACATGCCCACGCCAAGGCTTGCCAGGTAAATCCATAAAAATATTGGATAAAACATAATTTTTAAATTACGTTTTTTCAGCTCTTTGAGGTAACGCACCAAGCTAGCGTCATTAACACTACCACCATAGTTAGGGCTTTCATATTCATCCTTAGATATAATTTTAGCATTTTCCCTATTATAACGACCAACTTGCCAAGTAGATGAATACGAGGTTAGGGGATCGTTAAATTCTATAGCCGGTTTATACTACAATAGTTTATATCAAGATTATCGCCAAACCAAGAAAACGAACTAAAAAAACTTCCAAACATATTTACCATAATATGGATTGATATTAGCATTACAATGTGCTAACACTAAGATATGCTTTTTGGTTTAGTGTCATCCCGTGGCGGCTTTGCCTGTGTGGATTATTTTCCCCCTGTCATCCCGTGATTTATGAACTAGAGCCAGTTAAAAATACTAATAAATTAGTATTTTTTATTATTTTCTGGATCTAGTTCACAAGCAACTAGATGACACCGAGGCGTTTTTCTATCCACACAGGCAAAGCCGCCACGGGACGACAATGTATTATATTGGAGTATATTAATGTTTAAAAAATATATATTTATCTTATTACTACTTGTCACATCTATAGTTAAAGCAGAAAATATAGAAGTAAATAATTTAGATAAAATAAAACAAGATTTTGAAGAAAATTATGATAAAAACTATTTGCCGCAAGATTTACTAGTGGTAATAGACTTGGATAAGGTATTATTTAAGCCATTATTATCTTTAGGTGAGCAAATCGATAAAGATGTTTATGCTAAACTAGCACCTACTTTGCAAAAGATGAATAAAAACTCTAAAAATATTTACATCGACCAGTTAATTTTAACAAGTGATAAATATAAAAAAGAATTATTAGATTCTAACTTTCCGAATTTTGTAAGTGATATCAGCAATAAAAATATTCCTATAATAGCAGTAAATGGAGGTTTTACAGGTAATTTTAATAATATACCTAAATTTGAAATATGGATTGCTGATTATTTAAAAAAGAATTTTAACATCGATTTTTCAAATAGCTTCCCTAAAAATAATTATATTATTTTTAATAATTTAAAAAGTTTTTCCAATACTTATCCGGTATTTTATAAGGGCATATTGACCAGCAATAATATATCGGGTGCTGAGCTAATGATTAATTTTTTTGTTCAAATGAATTTTATGCCTAAGGTACTTATAATGGTTAGCGGTAGTACAGAGCTATTAAGTTCAATGGAGGCACAGCTGGCTAATTATAGTTCTTCTATTTTATTTATTGGATATTATTATAATAATCAAGATACTAAGGATAATAATACAAATTATAATGTAATTATTAATGACTTGACTAATCAATTGAATAATATAAAAAGAAATAACCCACCTTTAAAAACTAATAATGCAAAAAGTAAAAACCCTTATGATCAAAGTAAATAAAATTTTACTCCATCTACTACTTTATTTAATTGTGCCAACTTCAAGCTATGGTCAAATAATTCCTACTTATTCTGTAAATTCTGTAACAATGAAAGATTTGTTACCCAAAATAGACCGAGATAGCCTTGTTTTAATAAATATAGATAATACTATTATAATGCCCAAATCAAAATTTTTTCGCTATAACGATAATCCTTATGTAAATTTTACCAAAAACTTATATAGTCTTGCAGTAAATGATTCATCAGTAAATAATTCTATAGCACAATTAATGCAACAACGCCAAATGATGCTTGTAGAAAAAAATTGGGTGGATTTTATTAATCAAATGAAAAAGCAAGGTGCAATGGTTTTAGGGCTTCAAGAAATAACTACCCCATGTAATTTGATTGAAAATTATGAAGGAGGGTTGTATACCTTACTTTATGGATTAGGTATTAATTTTACTAGTAAAGTTAATAATAAAGATGTATTTAGATTTGATCCAACTGATGCAAACGCACCTATTTTTTATTTAGGAATAATATTTACCGGAAATACTAATAAAGTAAAGTCACTTATTGAATTTTTAAAAATTATACCAAAGGAGCCTAGCAAAATTATAGTGTTTGCAAATAATAAACAAGATTTAAAAGATATGGATTCTTATTTAAGAAATGTTGATATAGAATATTATGGAATTGAATATTTGGGATGGCAACAATTACAAGGATCACCAGATCTAGAAGTCGCCAAATTGCAGCAATCCACTCTTCTAAATACAGGACAGTGGTTGGAGGATGATGTAGCTGCAAAAATGTTAAATAAATAGTATGAATAATAATTTAATAAATACTTTAAAAGATTTAATTATCGATACCGGTAAAATTGCTTTAGATATAAAAAAATCAGGAATATTAATCGATACTAAGTTAGATGGCTCGGTAGTTACCAATGCAGATAAAGAAATTAGTAAAATAATCTATCAAAATCTGCAATGCTTAACTCCAGAAATAAATATAGTGTGTGAAGAACAGCCACAGCCAATACTTAACAGTAACACTTTTTGGTTAATTGATCCAATTGATGGAACACGAAGTTATGTAAACGGCAAAAGCACCTATACTATAAATATAGGTCTAATTAAAAATGGTGTACCGACTATTGGCTTGATATATCAACCTGAGACAGATAAATTATATTATACTGATGAAAAAAATCAGTTAAAAATCGAACAACATTACAAAGAAATTCCTATCATTCATAAACAAAAAGAGCTAAACGCTGTTATAGGTTTTTATCATTCAAATAAAGCAACTAAAGAATTCTTAAGTAAATATTCCTTTAATAAAATAGACGCAATAGGTAGTTCAATTAAATTATGTTTAATTGCTGAGGGTAGTGTGGATATTTGTCCTAAATTTGGTCAAACTATGGAATGGGATATAGCAGCAGGTCATGCTTTAATTAAAGCTGGTGGTGGTAATATTCTAGATCTAGATGGCAAAGAAATTACCTATGGTAAGAAAGACTTTGCCAATCCTAATTTTCTTGCATGCAGCAAATATTGGCTGGAGAATGTTGTGCCTGTATAGGAATTGTTTTGTAGATCAGTTCAACCATTGTCATCCTGTGATTTATGAACTAGAGCTAGCTAAAAAATACTAATAAAATTAGTATTTTTTATTATTTTCTGGATACCGTAGTCAAGCCACGGCATGACATTGGAACCACGCAACAATGCCTTGCGAGGAGCGAAGTGACGTGGCAACCTCAGGAAATAATGATGAGATTGCTTCGTCGGTTATTGCATAACCTTCTCGCAATGACGTGAGAAAAAAGACAAAAGTTTAATTAGCAAACTGCAATAACCTGACCTATTAAGTTAGCTTCTTCTTGCTGAATATGATAGTTGGCTAAATCCTTGTAGCTATATCCTTGTTCAGTTAGTAATGTAAAAGACTCAGTAAGCGAATCTAAGATAACTTTTTCATGCTTAATAACTACATAATCATTACCTGTGCTTTTAATTTTATCTAGTTTAGGATCTGGTTTTAGTATTACTTGACCATTTACCTTTTTCCAATCTATTACTTCAAAAGTATTTTGATTGCTAGTTGCATCAGCAAAATTTACTAACCTATGATTACTAATAGCATGTACTACTTTGTTGATTCCTAAGTAATCTGCACATGTATTAGCTACTTCACCAACTTTAGTTGTAAGATAATCTCCATATGCCAGCTGATTTAGCTGACTGCTCTATTGTAGTAGCAAGTTTAGGAAGTGCTACAATATTTATTTTAGTTGCTAACTGAGGATTAGCAGTGTTAATAAAATTATGCTTGACATTATAAACTTCGCAATGTTTTGCCAGCTCTTCTATCGAGGTTACTACTTCCTCTGAAAAATCTTTATTTTTTATGGCGTTTTCTACTACTTTTTTTGAACCAGGATTAACAAAAGTAACAGATTTTTCAAATTTTAATCCTCTAGAGTGAATTTCTATTCCAGTTAAATCTGAAACTATTGCTCCAAGAGAGTGACCACTAGTACTAAATTTGTAGTCTATTACATTTTCTTGTCCACCCGCTTGCTCTAAAATTTTAGTAACAAATGCCTTAACTGGTAACATTTTATTAGGAAGACGACCAACAGTAATACGTGCATCGTCGATTAAATCGTATTTTTCTGTAATTATAGTACCGGAACTAGAAATATGAATTTCTTTGGTATTACGATTAATAAAAGCTACTGCTTTGTACCCATATTGGTTAGTATTTTTATCATCAACAGAAGTAACTAATATCTCCCAACCCTGAATTTGTGAGGTTTTTTTCTGTATCTTTATACTGCTCTGTTCCAAGGGTACGAGCTAAACTTACACCTTTATGTGCAAGAGCATCCGCAGACAAATCTACTATATGAAAACTACCTGTAAGATATTCTGGATCCTTAATTAAGTTTGAACATTTTAAAATATCGCTCATATTTTGCCTCAAATTAAATAAACTACATTATAAGCATATTAACTAATGATGTCAACAATGTGTTTACTGAATAATTAACTAAATGCTAATTTATTAATATTCTAGCTTTGACTTTAATGCCAAAATCTATATGACGCTTATTAAATAATTAAATTTTTAATAAAATAAATAGTTTTTTATGAGTGATACTAAAAAGGTAGCAATAAATTTAAATGATAGTTCAGATATGTTTGGTGGTACTAAAGCAATGTTTACATTATTAAAATCAATAAATAACTTTAATGATATATTCTCAGATCAAGAAGTTATTGTTGAAGATTTTTATCCTAGCACACATAGCAATGATATTTTCACAACAGCTTATAACATTATAGGATTTGTTGGTTATTATGTATGTAGTTATTTCTGGGGTAGTAAATAATTAGGTGCACTAAATGCCGTAATTAAGTCACGGCATATCGCAGTACCCGACAACTAAGATCACCTTCCGAGCATTCTAGTATATTTTTAAGTTCTTCAATGCGGGCTTTGGTTTTACCTGCTAAACACATACTTAATATCATTGGAAATATAGTACCCTCGCGGACCTGGAAGCTTCCAAATTCACAATCGGCATCACGCAATTTAATCCATAAATTTGGGGATTTTTTAATACATTAGTTTCTTCTTCTGAAGTGTGTTTTAATATTGCTTGATAAAGTTGATTTAATTCTTTATCAGCTTTTTTACAATCTTCGTTAGCACAATAAGTCATATCAAATTGTGTATATGCATTATCACAATCAATTTTAGAATCAGATGCAGAAGTTAAATAATTAAAAAATATTAAATATAAAATGATTATTTTTCTCATGATTTTATTTGTATATTAAATTATACCATCTGCAGGTTTTTCATTCTTTTAAATACCTCTAGTATGGTTTGCAGGTTTTACCTTAGGTTTTTCATTAGATTTATTTGTTAGTTTAGATTTCTGTTGTGCTTGCGTTCCAATTAGTTTTGCTTCGTTAGCTAGTTTTTCAAATTTCTCTTTTAAATTTTTGGTGTTACCTTGTTGAAGTTTTTGAGAATTGTTAGATGAAGTACGCTTACTTTGTTCTTTAGAATCAATCTCTTTAGTTTTAGCTAAATTTTCAAATTTATTTATTAATTGCTTATGAGTTTCTAGCCTGTTTTCAGCATAATTATCATGTTCATTGGATGGTGTCGATACTGCATTTTGCACTGATTACGTTCGGTTTGAGGGTCTTTAGATTGTGTATGCTGAGCATGTTTTTCTACAAACTCTCTGCGTCTTTCCGTCCAATATTTTTTTATTTTGCTAGGATTATTTCCTTCAAAATTTTGTATTCTATCTTTTACGCTAGTAGAAGCTGTAGGTATATTATGCTTATCTTTAGAAGATTGTATAGCATTAGCCTTTTCTTCAAATAATTTTACCTTATCTTGTACTACACCTGTCTGATTTAATTCAAATATGTAATCATCTACAGCCGTTTTTAATCGGTCTAAAACATTTCCTGAACTGTAAGATTTTTGAAAAGCAGCGGGCATTCCACTATCGTCCCATTCTAACTCGTTATCAAATACTATATCTGAACTCAAATTTTGATGGTTTGAGGGATATGTTCTCTCCTCATCACGTGGATCGGTTAATTTATAATAATTTTTATTTAATATACGAGGATTGCGTATATTTTCTTTTCTATTATGTTCCTTGACTTCCTCAAATATATTTAAAGTTTTATAAATATTATCTATTTCTTCTTGTGTTAATTTCTCATTTTTTAATTCTTTCTGATGAATAGATTTTTGTAAAGTGCCTATGGTTGTCAATTTATCTTGTGTAGTGCCGGAGTTCAAAATTTTGTTTTGTACATCCTTTAATACTTTATTTAAATTTTCTGTAGACATTTTAGCCTCTTTACCTATTAGTTAAATATTTAATTCATATAAGAAAATAATATCATTCATATAAAACTATCAATAATTAATATTATACTAATTTTAATATTTTTTATATATGTTGTATTTATATTATTCAATAAAAAACATTTTTCTTAAAAGTAATGAAATATTGAGAAATATAGGCGAAAAGCAGCTAAAATTTAATTTTTATATTTTTCCCATAATAAATATTAAAAATATTTAACTAATTATTTAAATTAAGAATTAAATTACTTCACCGCTTCAATCAACTTTCTAACGCCGTCTACTGACTTATCAAATAAATCTTGCTCATCGGTAGTTAGTTGCAGCTCGATTACTTTTTCTACGCCATTTTTGCCTATAATAATTGGCACACCAGCATACAAATCTTTTACGCCATATTCGCCTTGCAAGTAAGCAGCACAGGTTAGAATTTGTCGTTTATCTTGTAAATAAGATTCAAGCATTTCTACAGCAGAAGCAGCAGGGGCATAATAAGCTGATCCTGTTTTAAGTAGTGCCACGATTTCGCCACCGCCATTTCTAGTGCGATCAATTATTTTTTCGATGCGTTCGTTAGTTGATAACCTCATTTTTACTAAGTCAGGTATAGGTACGCCTTTCACAGTAGAATATCTAGCAAGCGGTACCATAGCATCACCATGACCGCCAAGAACTATGCTACTAACGCTATTAGTTGATACTTTAAACTCCTCAGCAAGAAAAAGGTTAAACCTTGATGAATCAAGCACCCCAGCCATACCAATGACTTTATTATGTGGCAAGCCGCTTTCTTTCAGCATCACGTAAACCATGACATCTAGCGGGTTGGTAATTACTATTACAAAAGCATTAGGAGCGTATTTTTTAACATTTTCTGCAACGCTTTTCATAATACCAGTATTGACGCTAATTAAATCGTCTCTACTCATGCCAGGTTTTCTAGGCAAACCGGCAGTGATAATTATTGCATCTGACCCTTCAATATCTTTGTAGTCATTTGTGCCTTTAATTTTGATATCAGAACCTGCTAAGGTATTTGCTTGCATTATATCTAGAGCTTTGCCTTGTGGAATTCCTTCAGCCACATCAAATAATACTATATCACCTAAGTTTTTAAGACTGATTAAATGAGCAAGCGTTCCACCTATATTACCGCTTCCTATTAATGAGATTTTGGGATTTTTTTTCATTATGACCTCATACGTTTGAATATACGTATCTAATATATTATAAATATGTTCTAGAAAAAAGGTTTTTTAAAAGAGATAATAGTAATTTTATCTATCTTTATATTAGATCCTGAATTTAAGTTAGCTAGGTTCTGGTGAGGTTATAATTTAGAATCAATTTGAGAAAGATGTAAATGCTTCCTAATATCTATTATATCAGTTTTGGTTTCTATTTTTTGAGTTAGCCCTTTTCCTGCTTTAATATCTTTAATAGATTGTAGAATTTCTGCCCCGATATCTCTTTTTATTTTCATAATCCTATAAATTCAAGTATTTTTTTCAAGCTCATCAAGTATATACTAATTTTTCAAATAAAACGAGTTTGTAATTTCCTTTTAGCTGCTTCTAGGTATAGGAAAATAATAGGAGTGATGTAGAGAGTTAGCAATTGTGAAGTAAGAAGCCAGCCAACTACTGCAAGTCCTAGTGATCTTCTTTCTGCTCCTGTGCTACCAATCCTAAGAGCTATCGGCATAGCACCCATTATTGCCGCTAAGGTAGTCATCATAATAGGTCTAAACCTTATAGTGCAAGATTCTAAAATCGCCTCTTTAGAACTTTTATTGCTAGTTCGTTCAAGCTCTAAGGCAAAGTCGATAATCATAATAGCATTTTTCTTAACGATACCGGTTAACATAATAAGCCCGACAAAACCATACATATCAAGTTCACTATTAAATATTAGCAAGGTAAGTAATGCACCAAACACGGCAGTTGGCAGCCATGAAAGAATCGTTACCGGATGTACGAAACTTTCATAAAGCATGCCGAGAATGATATAGATAACTATAACAGCAAGACCTATTAATAGTCCAAGATCAGAGAAAGAAGACTGAAACGCTTGTGATGTTCCTTGAAAACTTCCCGTAATTGTTGCCGGCATTTGTAATTCTCTTACCGCTTCGTTAACTTTCGGAACGGCATCACTGATAGAATAACCATCTTGCAGATTAAACGATACTGTAACGGATGGTAATTGACCAAAATGTGAAATACTTAAAGGACCAACACTATTAACAATTTTTGCAAGAGTAGTTAAAGGGACTAAAGTGTTATTTGCAGAATTAATATTAACTAAGGATAACATTGATGAATCAGTTTGATATTTAGGATCTAACTCTAAAATAATATCATATTGGGCAGTAGGGGTATATAAAGTTGAAATCTGCTCAGCCCCATAAGCAGCATATAAAACATTCTGTATTTGCTCAACCGATATACCTAGCTTTGCTGCTTTATACCTATCAATCTGTACTAAAGTTTGCGGCTGTGACATTTGTAAATCCGAAGTTACATCTAAAAATCCAGGCGTAGTTGCAAGTTTTGCCTGTAATTTTGGGGAAAACCAAATAACTCATCCTGATCGAGTCCTTGCAGAGTATATTGATACTGACTTTTTGTTGACTGCCCGCCAATAGTAATAGTTGGCACATTTTGGATATATACCTTTAAGCCGATTAGATGATTCAGTTTTGAGCGTAACTGGTCAATTACCCCGTCTGCACCTACTCGTTGGTTACGTGGTTTAAGGCTGATAAAAATTGTACCTTGATTAACTGATGAATTTCTGCCCGATACACCGACTGCCGAAAAAACGACTCTATATTAGGGTTTTTAAGTAATACGTCACTTACTTGTTGTAGTGCTTTCACCATTGCATCAAAGGAAATAGTTTGAGCAGCTTCAGTAAATATTAAGATTTGTCCGGTATCGGAATCAGGCATAAAGCCTTTACGCACTAATCCAAAAAGATGGCTGTTGCAATAATCACTAGCAAAAATACAAACATAGTAGTTTTAGAGTATTCAGCTACTACCTCAAGGCTATTACTATATTTTTGTTTGATATATTCAAAAGCTTTTTCGGTGAGTGGTGTTTTGTCATACCGTGGTCAAGCCGCGGGATGACAGTAGAGTGTATCTCATCCTTCAAAAACACATTACATAACATTGGGGTAACAGTGATTGAAATAATCCCTGAAAGCAGGATAGCAGTGGTGATTACAACAGCGAGTTCGTGTAGTAATTTCCCCAAAATACTGCTCATAAATAATATTGGAATGAATACAGCAGTTAATAATAAAGTCATTGAAACAATAGAAAATCCAATTTCCTTAGTCCCATTAATACAAGCTTGAATCTTATTTTCGCCTGCTTCTATATGTCTTGTGATATTCTCAAGTACTACTATTGCATCGTCTACCACAAACCCCATCGCAAGTGTTAGAGCCATCAAAGACATATTATCTATACTAAACCCAAGTAGGGCAATAGTTGGGATAATCACCTATCTAAAATTATGTAAGAAAAGAAATATTGCAAGTACCACTAATATTAAATCTAAGATCATCGTAAAATTAGCATCATTTACCGATTCTCTGATAGAAATTGATCTATCAAACATGATATTTATATTAACCCCTTCAGGGATTTGTCTACGAAGTAAAGGCAATACTTCTTTTATGCCATCTACTATCTCAATAGTATTGGTATCGGGCTGCTTTTGGATAGCAAGAATTATTCCAGGCTTATCTTTTATACCATGCTGCTATTTTGTTATTAGCGACGCTATCGATAGCTTTCCCAATATTTTTAAGAAAAAGCGGGCTGCCATTACGATAAATTAATATTAAATCATTATATTCTTTAGCATTTTTTAGCTGCCCGGGAGCTTGAATGCTTGAGTAAATATCCTTGCCGTATAAAGCTCCGGTTGGTAAATTAACGTTACTGCTACTAATTATACTAGATACCTGATCAAGTCCTATATTATTTGCTGCCATTTTAACAGGATCAACCTGCACACGTACCGCATATTGCTGTGAGACCTATACTTGTACTTGTGCAAAGCCTGGTAACATCGATAAACGTTCAGCCATAATAGTTTCAGCGTAATAATCGACAGTATATAAGGGTAGAGTATCTGACGTTAGAGATATGTAGAATATTGGGGCATCAGCCGGATTCACTTTGCGATATGATGGGGGAGTTGGTAAGTCATTCGGTAGCTGTTTAGCAGCAGATGATATAGCAGCTTGTACGTCCTGTGCTGCGGCATCTATATCCCTACTTAAATCAAACTGCAAAGTAATTTGAGTACTACCGGCACTATTAACCGAACTCATTGAATCAATATTGTATATTGTCGAGAACTGCTTTTCAAGCGGCAAGGCTACGGATGAAGACATGGTAGTTGGGTCAGCACCGGGCAAGCTTACCGATACTTGAATAGTTGGGAAATCAATATCAGGTAGTACGCTTACCGGCAACAACCTATAGTCAAATATTCCAAATAGCAAAATAGTTGCCATGAATAAGGTAGCAAGAACCGGACGTTTTATAAATATTTCTAAAATACCCAATTATTTTTCTCCTGTTTTGTGTCATTCCCGCAAAAGCGGGAATCCAGTATAAAGCGAGATAAATCGAGCTTTTTACTGTATAGTTTATTTGTACTTTTAGTTACTGGATTCCTGCTTTCGCAGGAATGACATAAAGTACCTAATCGCTTTCTTTAATTACGACTTCCGTATTGTTATTCAGTCTTAATTGCCCCTTGGTGACTACTATCTCTTCCTCTTCTATACCACTTTTGATAACAACAAAATCATCGTTAACAAAAGCTATTTCTACATTTTTAATTACTGCTTTATTATTTTCATCAACAATAAATACATACGGTCCTTGATCATTTGTTTGTATTGCTTTAGATGGAACTACCAAAGCATCTTTTTCCGTATAGACACTTAAGGAAACACGGACAAATTGACCAGGGCATAATATTTCATCTTTATTAGATAGGGTTGCTTTAAGTTTGATAGTACCGCTATTAGAGTCAATTGTGTTGTCAATGAATACAATCTCTCCATCTGTGACTTCTTGACCATTTGACGATTTAACTATTAATGATAAATCAGAATTTTTTTGAGATTTATTGATTTTATTTAGATGTTCTTCTGGTACGGGAAAACTAACATAAATAGGCAAGATAGTATTAATAGTTACTAAAGTAGTTAAGCCTGCTTGGGCTAGATTTCCTATATCTACATTACTTTCGCTAAGTTTGCCATCAAAAGGGGCTACTATTTTTGAATATTCGATTTGTAAATTTGCATCAGCAATAACAGCTTTATCACGTTCAACAGCAGCTTTAAGCACGTTCATATTAGTAAGCATATGTAAATATTGCTCTTCAGAAACAGCATTTTCTTTATATAAATTTCTATATCGTGCTTCTTCTTTAATAGCGTTTTCAAGGTTATATGTTTCGCTTAATAAACTTGCTTCTGCTTGTTGTAATTGATTTTGAAATGGACGAGGATCAATTTCATATAATAAATCATCTGCTTTTACTTCCTGCCCATCATCAAAATTTACACTTAATATTTGGCCAGTAACTTATGACTTAATATCTGCAGTTTGATAAGTTTCAGCATTACCCGCAAGCTCTATAATATATGGTGCATCTTTCCTAATAACTTTTGTTACTTCAACCGGTGCTGCGATATTGCTTAAGTTATTTTTTTTGTTCCGATGTATTACTAACCAAATTAATAATATTACAAGTAGTACTACTAATATCGTTAATACCAAATTCCGCATTATTATTTTAAGCATTGTTTTTATTATTTGTTTGTTTTATTTTTATTGTCATTCCCGCGGAGACGGGAATCCAGAAAAAACATAAATACAGTAAACTTTTAAAACTAAAAGCTCGATTTATCTCGCTTTATGCTGGATTCTCGCATCCGCGGGAATGACATCAGGTGACAGAGTTTTACCAGTTCCCACCCAACGCATGGAATACATTAACCATACTACTTAACTGTGAAAGCTTGATAGAAACTCCATCTATTTCGTTCTGTAACATATTCTGTTTAGCGGTAAGTACTGTTAAATAATCTATATTACCATGTTTATAACGTTGATTTGCCAATTTAAAAATGGATGTTAAAGCTGTTTCCTTTTGTCGCCAGATACGAAAATTATCACTCGCTGTTTGCTGAGCTGATAAAGCATCTATAACCTCTCCAAAGGCTGTACGCACAGTTGCTTTATACATAGCTATGCATTGTTGTTTAGTACTTTCCGCAATCTCTACATTAGCTCTAGTTTTACCGAAATCAAAGATAGGCCCAGCTATAGTACCACCTACTTGCCAAGTCCCAGCTGTGCTACCAAATAGAGTATTTAACTTATTACTGCCAAAACCTAATAAACCTGTTAAAGAAATCTGCGGAAAATAAGTGGCTTTCACTGCTCTTAAATTACTATCAGCTGCAAATAAATTCTGCTCTGCTGCCTTAATATCCGGTCTTTGCTCTAAAAGTTCTGATGGTAATATTGATGGTAATGCGTAGTAGGGAAATAATCTATAGGCTTATCACGATAAACTAAGCCGTTCACTATATTTTCAGGGGAATAACCTAGTAAAATCTTTAAAGCTGTTTCTTGCCCTTGTCTCTCTTGCACTAAGGGCGGAAGCGAAGAGTTGGTAAGAGCAAGCTCGGAAGCAGCTTCACTAACTGATATTAAATCGCCTACACCAAGATCATATAGCTTTTGAGTAAGCTTATAGATTTCGGTTTGAGTTTCTATTAGTCGCTTGGTTAGATATATTTATTTATCTAATGCCAGAATATTAAAATAGCTGATAGCAACATTACTTATAACGGTTAGCCGTACTGCTTCCTTGCTATATTCGTTTGCTAGTAAAGTTCTACGGGCTGACTCACTTAGCCCCCATAAATCTATTTCGTAATTAAGTACGCTACCAAGCCCAAAATTATTAGAAATTTTTGGCTGATTTGGTTGTTTTAATTGTTTACTGGTTTTTGTGCGGTTTACGCTACCTTGTAAATTAATCTGTGGAAATCTATAAGAATTAACAAGGTTATATTGAGCTGTTGCTATCGCTATATTACTCATTGTAAGTTCAATATCAGAGTTATTAGCTAAAGATTCCTCAATTAAGTTATTAAGTACCGGATCGTTAAATTGTAACCACCATTTAGAAGTTTGGTTATTTTGAGGTGTTAATGAATAATTATTCCAACTATTAGGTAATGGTAGGTTAGGGGGTATCATGTGTTGTTTTACAGCTGCATAGTAGTAAAAGTGATAGCATTATAATATTCTTGTAAAATGATGTAGCCAATTTTTGAAGTTTAACGAGTATATACATTAAAATAAATTAATATTACTTTAATTTTAATTATGATTCTTTAAACTATTATGTCAATATACTGCAATCTTTTTTCAACTAACTATTTTTAAACCATGTAATAATGTTACTAACTTGTCTGAAATAATTTTAATATTATAGGTTTGAGTTAGTTTTAGATAAGCTTTTTGGGAAAGTTCTTTTGCTTTTTGTGGGTGGTCTATTAGATACGCAATTTTTTCGGCTAAATCTTCTGCTGATCCGGCTTTGCAAATTAACCCGTCTTGCATATGCTTTAAGATTTCGCCAGGACCTTCGGTACCTGTACTAACTATAGGTAGGCTGTTTTCCATTGCTTCAAGTAATATGATCCCAAACGGTTCATGTAGTGATGGAAAGCAAAAAATATCAATTTGCTCAAAGAATTTATCTTTGTCATTAACCCATCCTGCAAATGATATTTTATTTTGTAAATTAAGTTTATTTACTAAAGCAGTTATGTTATCTTGTTCATCTCCATTACCACCTATAACTGCTTGAATTTCATAATTTTTATCCTGTATAATTTTGATAGCATTAATAAAAACATCAACACCTTTTTTAGCTACGAACCTTGCTAATACGCCAATTACCACCGGTTTTTTATATGATTTATTAGGAGTAAATTTTTTGGTGATATTTATCATATTTGGCAGGATAAATATTTTAGATTCAGAAAATTTATTTTTTAATAAATGCTCTTTCATATGATGCGTTAGGGCAATAACAAAATCGCATTTAAGTAGTCCCTTTAGGCTATAGTTATGAGCAATTCCAATTAATCTAATATTAGATGTTTTAGCAAATTTACTAAAATTTATTGCTCTATTGCCATGAGCTATAATAATATCAGGCTTAGTTTTATAGATTATATATTTCAAAATAAGAATTGAAATAAGATCAAAAGATAATAAATTAGGAAGCTTAAAGCTTTTAGATATAAACGAATTTATTTTTGCTTTGTAGGAGGTAATATTTATTACATCAATATTATGCATTTTCAGAGCTGTGTTATAATCTAAAAAAGCTTGTTGTATACCGCCAAGGTCACGACTTAGCATAATATTTATTATCTTCATTTTTACTTTAATTTCTCAATTTAATTTATATATTTAATAATTGAGATTATTATACAGTAACTTATTTTAACCTTTCAATCTCTTCTTTGGTTAAACCTGTAAACTCCATTATTTCTCAATAGTTTTACCTTGTTTCATCATCATTTGTATTAATTTAGCCTTACCTCTAGCTTCGGCATCCATAATTTTCTGCTCTTCTACAGCTAAATTATCCATTTCGGTTTTTACCATTTTCTCATAGGTGTTGAGATCTTCTTCCGACCAACTAGCTTGATCTAAAGCGTAAAAAGCTTTTTTCATAATAAGATCATGACCTATTAAATGCTCCATTTCTTCTAATGTACTTTCGTGTGCATGTTTAAAGAAATATGCCCATTTTTCTTGAAGATTCTCTAATTGGTCTAGCTCTTTATTAAACTTTTCTAGCTCTATGAAAATAAAGTACAAATCTTGTAAGTCATTCTCGTAAGTTTTAGTATCAAGCAGCCTATGGTTTGATCTCCAATCCTTTTTATTTGGGAATAGGATAAAATCAGCAATAGCAAGGAATATGATGCCTTTTAGCTTAGCATATACTGCCTTTTTTTATGGTTCTCATCTCCTTTAATTATTTGCCTTAAATAGGCTTTTGCAGCTTAAAGTTGAGCTCTTTTTTCACAGCCTGGATGTTTACTTACCTGCATTTCTACAATAAATTGCGTACCGTTTTCATCTTTGGACAATACGTCAAGGATAGATTGCCTATAAGCTGCAATATCTGGATCTTGATTAGTTTTTAAAAAAGTAACTTCTTTAATTTTTTCTTCCCCTGTATAACCTAAAATGTCATTTAAGAAATGGATAAGTATGTCCTTATTCTTTTCAGTGCCGAAAATTTTTAAAAAGGCATAATTATTTTTAGGATCTAAGAAACGTGAAAGTAGCATTTGAAATCTATTTTTATATATAATAACTTCATTATAGCAAATTCTAAGAAATTTGCTATAATACAATCTTAAATATTAGAATTACATTATGAGTAGTAAGATTAACTTTATAAAAATGCATGATCTTGGTAATGATTTCGTTATTATTAACAAGAAAGATTTAACTGGTACATACGATTTATCACAACTGGCAAAGAGTATGGCAGAACGTCATTTAGGTATTGGATGCGATCAATTTATTATCTACGAAGAGCAAAATGATTCTTACGAAATGATTATCTATAATATTGATGGTTCTAGTGCTAAATTATGCGGTAATGCTACAAGATGTTTAGCAAAATTGATCTATCTTGATACAGGTAAAAAAGATATTACTGTAGTAGTGGGTAATAAGAAATTACTGTGTAATATTATCGATGAAAATAATATTAGTGTTAATGTAGGCGGGGTGAGTTTTAATGAATCTTGGATGCCAAGTCGTGATAAGATTTGGGAGTTTGCTGAGCGTTATATGATTGATTTAAAGGAAACTATTTGTGTTGATGTCGGTAATCCGCATTTGGTTATTTTTAGTAAGCTAGAGCTGCAGGATCAAAAAATTGTCGGTGAGAAATTACAGGATAAAGAGTTATTTGTCGATGGTGTTAATGTTAATTTCGCTGAAGTTAGAGATAATAAAATTTACCTATCAGTTTGGGAGCGTGGAGCAGGGCTAACTCTTGCTTGCGGTAGCGGTGCTTGCGGTAGCTTTGCTGCTGGTTTAAAGCTCGGTTTTATTCACTCACCATGTGAGGTGGTATTTAAACATGGTAGCCTTATTATGAAAGAAGAAAATAGTAATATAATAATGCAAGGACCGGCTACGATGGTAGCTCGAGGGATATATTATTGTGAGTAATCTGAAGCAAGAAATAGTAACATTTGGCTGCCGCCTTAATATTTATGAAAGTGAGATAATAAGAAAAAATCTTGCAGCTTCAGGGCTTGACAATGTTGCAGTATTTAATACTTGTGCAGTAACTAAATCTGCTGAGAAACAAGCACGAGGAGCTATTCGTGCAGCTAAAAAAAATAACCCTAATTTAAAAATTATCGTCACTGGTTGTAGTGCTCAAACTAATCCTAAAATGTATGGCGATATGCCGGAAGTTGACAAGGTTATAGGTAATGAGGAAAAGCTGCTGCCAAGTCACTACCAAATTAATGATGAAAAAATAGTCGTTAACGATATAATGTCAGTGAAAGAGACCGCAAACCATCTAATTAGTAGTTTTGATGGCAAATCTCGTGCTTTTATTCAAGTGCAAAATGGTTGTGATCATAATTGTACTTTTTGTATAATTCCCTATGGTAGAGGTAGAAGTAGGTCAACAGCGATCGGAGCTATAGCTGAGCAGGTGAAACATTTAGTATTAAATGGCTTTAAGGAAGTTGTTTTTACTGGTGTTGATGCTACAGCTTATGGTAGTGATTTACCAGGAAGTCCAACTTTTGCCCAGATGATTAAGCGTGTTTTGAATCTAGTGCCTGAGTTAAAAAGGCTTCGGCTATCTTCGGTAGATGTAGCCGAAATAGATGATGAGCTTTTTGAGCTTTTAGCCTATAATGAAAGGATAATGCCGCATTTTCATATTAGTTTGCAAGCAGGCGACGATATGATACTAAAGCGGATGAAAAGACGGCATAATAGAGCGGAAATAATCGAATTTTGTAATAAGCTGCGAGCAATTAGACCTAAAGTATCATTTGGAGCTGATATTATAGCAGGATTCCCAACAGAAACGCCTGAAATGTTTGAAAATACTAGGAAGTTAATTGTAGAAGCTGAGCTACAATATTTACATGTTTTCCCGTATTCAGAGCGTGAGGGAACACCGGCGGCACGTATGCCGCAAGTACCGAAAGCTATAAGAAAAGAAAGAGCAGAAATTTTAAGACAAGAAGGGCAGATACAATTAGCTAAGTTTTTCAAGAAGCATATAAGGCAGAAAGTGGAGTTATTAGTAGAGAATAATAATATAGCTCACACAGAAAATTTTATACCGGTAAAGCTCGATGAACCACTAGAAATAGGGCAGATATTTAAAGCAAAGCTGGTGGGTGTGGAAGATGGGTGTATGAAATGTATACTCGTTTAACCAACTTTGTCATTCCATTACCCTTATGTCATTCCCGCCTACGCGGGAATGACATAAGAAACTCGTGCAAAAAATTAAAAAGCAAATAAGAAAATCATGGATAATATAGAAACAATATTAAGACTGGCTAAAGAGAAGATTTTGTTAGTTCAAAGTCTAAAAGTTTTACAAGAATATAAAGTAGAGTTTTTAGGTAAAAATGGCATAGTTACTAATGAGCTTAAAAAATTAGGTTCTTTAAATGAGCAAGATCGCAAAGAATTTGGCTTAAAAATCAATAAGTTAAAAGAAGAAATACAGAGTATAATAAAAGCTAAAGAAGAAATTCTGGAAGAAGAGGAATTAAATCTTAAACTCTCTAGTGATAAAATTGATTTAACTATTCCTGCTCGTAAATATAAGCAAGGTTCAATTCACCCAATAACTCAGTGTATGGAGGAATTAATCCAAGTATTCGCTAAATTTGGTTTTTCGATAGAAAGCGGTCCGAATATTGATAATGATTTTCATAATTTTACTGCTCTTAATTTTGAGGATGACCATCCTGCAAGGCAAATGCATGATACTTTCTATTTAAAAGGTCAAGAAAATGATAAGCCTATGTTACTTCGTACTCATACCTCCACAGTACAAATTAGAGCAATGGAAAACGGCAAACCGCCTTTTAGATTTATAGCACCAGGTAGAACTTATAGATCGGATTCTGACATGACTCATACGCCGATGTTTCACCAAATAGAGGGGCTTGTTATTGATAAAGATATTAATATGGGACATTTAAAATATGTCATCACGGAATTTATAAGATGCTTTTTTGAAAACTCAAATATTGAACTACGTTTTAGACCAAGCTTTTTCCCATTTACTGAACCTTCAGCCGAAGTTGATATCCGGATGAGTAAAAACGATAGATGGCTTGAGGTCTTAGGATGCGGAATGGTTCACCCAAACGTACTTAAAAATGTCGGCATTGATAGTAGCCAGTACCAAGGCTTTGCTTTTGGTCTTGGGGTAGAGCGTTTTGCGATGTTGAAATATAATATTAAAGATTTAAGACAATTTTTTGAAGGTGATATGCGTTGGCTGAAACATTATAGCTTCTCAAGCTTTGATATACCAAATTTAGCAGGAGGGCTTACAAAATGAAATTTACCTTATCATGGTTAAAACAGTTTTTAGATACATCAGATTCGGTTACTGAAATTGCCAAAAGCCTAACCGCTATTGGGCTTGAAGTAGAAGAAATAATTGATAAAGCAGCAGATTTACAAAAATTTGAAGTCGCATATATAGTAAGCACTAAACCTCATCCATCAGCCGATAAATTAAAGATTTGTGAAGTTGAAACCAAGAACGGCAATTTGCAAATAGTTTGTGGTGCTAGCAACGCTAGAGCCGGTATTAAAGTAGTGCTAGCTAATATCGGTGTAGAAATCCCAAACGGCAAGTTTAAGATTAAGGAATCTAACATTAGAGGGGAAAAAAGTTGCGGTATGCTTTGTTCTGAAGAGGAATTATTGCTTGCCTCTGAATCCGAAGGCATTATGGAGTTACCTAAAGATGCCGTAATCGGTGAGTCTTTTACCAAATGTTATGGTTTAGATGATCCAGTATTTGCTATTAACGTCACTCCTAATCGTGGGGATGCTTTGGGGGTTTACGGCATCGCAAGAGATTTGGCAGCTAAGGGAATAGGAACACTTAAAGAGTTAGAAATTCCAAAAGTGAAAAGTACATTTAGCTCTAAAATAAAGCTTAATATAAAAGATAAAGAAGCTTGCCCGTTATTTACGTTCAGAGAAATACGAAATTTAAAAAATAAACCAAGTCCTGACTGGCTTCAGAAATTGCTTAAAAATATTGGTGTAAAGCCTATATCAATCATAGTTGATGTGACAAATTATATGTCCTATAGCTTTGATCAGCCAATGCATGCTTACGATGCGGATAAGTTAAGGGGGGATGTTAGGGTGGAATGTGCGATGTCATTCCCGCGTAGGCGGGAATCCATTATTCCTAATAATGAAAAAATTACAGAAGAAAATAATAATAAGGTTATTCTGGATTCCCGCCTACGCGGGAATGACATTGGGGATGGAAGTGGATTCCACGCCCTGAACGATAAAAAATATCTACTTAATGAAAGCGATCTAGTTGTAAAAGATGAAAATGGTGTGCAAGCTTTAGCTGGCATTATTGGCGGGATTAGTAGTAGCTGCGATAGTAATACGACGAATATCTTACTAGAAGCTGCTTGTTTTAATGCTAAGATGGTTGCAGCAAGTGGTAGGAGGCTACAAATCGATACTGACTCTAGATATCGTTTTGAGCGTAATATTGATAGAAATTTTACCGAGAAAGCTTTAAATATAGCAACTGATCTTATTTTATCAATATGTGATGGTGGTGAAGTATCAGAAATAGTAATATCTGGTGAAAAAGAACCAGCAAAGAAAACGTTGGATTTTCCAGTAGATTATTTAGAAAAAATTACTGGAATTAAATTAAATATCAAAGGTATAGAGGCTATTTTAAATAAACTGGGATTTGTTACTGATGTCAAAAATGAAGTGATAAAAGTAACTCCTCCGTCTTGGCGTCATGATATAAATATTTTAGAAGATTTAGTAGAAGAAATAACCCGTATTTATGGTTATGATAAGATAGAGAGCATAAAACTACCGGAATTAGAACAAGATAATAACCGTTTAAGAGATCATAAAAGGATATCTAGTTTTAAAAGGATACTTGCAAGCAAAGGTTATGACGAGGTAGTTACCAACTCGTTTATGAATAGCAGAGATGTTAAATTATTTACTGAGCTAAAAGATGAGCTATTTTTGCTCGATCCTATAAGCGTTGAGGATGATTATATGCGTCCTACTATCGTGCCGAATTTACTTGATATAGTTCGAAAAAACCTTGCACGTTCTATAAAAGATATGGCTTTTTTTGAAGTCGGTCCAAATTTCTTGGATTTGAATAACGAAGCGACTTATTTAACAGCAATTTTAACTGGTTCATATAATAATAAAAACCCTCATTCGATGGGGCGTAGCTATGATATTTTTGATCTTAAAAGTGATTTAGAAACTATCTTTGATTATGTCGGTTTATCTATAGAGAAATGTATTGTATCAAATCAGGTTACACCTTTATATTATCATCCGACTAGATCGGTAAATTTAGCCCTAGGAAAAAATCTACTAGGGCACTTTGGGCAAGTACATCCTAAAATATTAAAGGATTATGATATTAAAGAAGAAGTATTTGCGTTTGAATTAAATATAACGAATTTACCTATATCTAAAGCTAAATTCGGCAAGAGGGATGAATTTATAATATCCGATTATCAAGCTAATTTTAGAGATTATGCATTTATTATAGCCTATGATCAACCGGTTGGTGAAATAATATCATACATAAATAATTTTAACAAAAAGCTTGTCAAATCAGTTATATTATTTGATATTTATAGCTGTGATAAATTACCTGAGGGTAAAAAATCTATTGCAATTAGAGTAGGGCTTCAAGCTGATGATCGTACTTTAAATGAAGATGATTTAAATTCATTCAGTAAAGATTTAATTGCCAATATTGAGCAGAAATTTCAAGGAACATTAAGAGAATAACAATATGTTAAAGGTAATAGTTGAGACAAAAACATTAGTTCAAGCACTCGGTTTTGCAAGTTCAGTTGTTGAAAAACGTAATGTAATATTCGAGCTTGCAAATATTAAACTATCCGCAAAGAATGGGCTGTTAGAGCTTAGTTCCACTAACATGGATTTATATTTAAGCCAAAAAATAGGAGTGCAGGTAGTAAGTGAGGGTGAGATCACTGTATCCACTAAAACTTTAAATGATATAGTTAGAAAGCTTCCTGATTCAGAACTTACCTTAACTGATTTAGGTACTACAGGGCTTGAAATAACAGGAAAAAATTATCGTTTTAATCTATTTACTCTGCCGGTAGAGTCTTTTCCTGTGATGGATAATATTAATCCGGAAGCTAGCTTTAAAATTTCTTGTGCTGATTTTGCTAAAATAATCGAATCAACGAAATTTTCGGTTTCTTTAGATGAGACTCGCTATAATCTAAACGGCATTTATTTGCATGTAAAAGATAGCGAGTTTTATGCTGCAAGTACCGATGGGCATAGACTTTCTGTTTCATCTGTAGCGTTAGCTGAAAAAATAGATGATTTTGGTGTTATATTACCGCAGAAGAGTGCTGAAGAGATTTTAAAGATAGTAAAAGATTCTAAAAATGCAAATGCAGATATAGAAATACTTTTAAGTAGTAACAAAATTAAGTTCATATGCAATGAAAATGTTATTATGCTATCAAAACTAATTGATGGTACTTTTCCTGATTACAGCAGCTTTATTCCAGAAAATAGCAGCTCAAAACTAGTAATTAACCGCAAAATATTTGCAGATACTATCGAGCGAATAGCAATAATAACAATTGAAAAATTTAGGGCTGTGAAATTTTCACTATCTGGTGAAGCTTTAGATATTAGTGCAATAGGGGAAGCACGAGGAAATGCAAAAGAAGTTATTAATTCTTCAAAAGAGATAGAAAATTTTTACGAGTATAGCGGTGAAACTAATTTAGATATAGGTTTCAATCCGCAATATTTAGAAGACGTTCTAAAGGCTATAAAATCAGATTTAGTAGAGCTATATTTCTCAAGCGTTTCAGCACCAGTACTTATTAAATTCCCTGAAAGCCCTAAGGATATATTTGTAGTCATGCCCGTCAAAGTATAGTATACTCGTTTTATTTGAAAAATTGGCTTCAGCTATTTTATAAAGCCCTATACAAGCGAATTTTGCAGGATTTGCCTGTGCTCACGTAGTTATCTACGCTGTGCAGGCTCACCTTAAAATTCATCTTGTCTAGAACTTTTAAAATATGCTGATCATTTTCTTTTGCTGTTAATCGTCACGTACTAGCATATACGCTGCGGTTATCAACTTCAAGACCGATTCCTCATTTCTAAATTAAACTTTATTACATATATATTTAGTAATGAAATTATTATTGTAAAAAATATACTACTTAAAGAATTATCTAGATATAATATTAAAGGTAGAATTTTAATAACTATATTGAAGATAAAATAGTATTTCCCACTTCTGATATCGAAATATATGAAAGTCAATTATTTAAATCACTAGGTAAAGAAAAGGTATATCAAGATATATAATGAAAGGAAAACACTTAGCTATTTCCAAAGTAAAGAAGAAGAGATATGCCTATTAAGTACGGTTATAAATGAAGATAAAAAACACCTAATACTTGAATTTTTTAAACTTGAGGAACGTGAATTTCTTAAAGTAAATATATACGAAGAAAATATTATAAATATAGAATTTTGGCACAAAATAGATAGTATAAAGCTTAATTTAGATCTAAAAGAAGCTAACATCCCATCATTAAATTTAAATAAACTACGAGAAGGATGTGCCAATATTACAGCAAAATATGAGATACTTATAGATGAAAATAATCCTAGTAAAGACAAGCCTTATTTTTTGGGTAGATTTTTTAGTAAAAATCAAGCGATGAAAATTGATGAAGCGTTTGGTTTAGCATTAATAAATGGAGAAGATTCAAATTTATATGACCAAAATAATATTAGTTAAAAACCGAGCTTAAAAAGTTTTATATAAGAAAAATCTTATATTACTTAAGCTGCGATAGAAAAGTAATCGCTGGCACTATCCATAAACCTGGTTTATCACAACAAGAGCTATCAATAGCTTGTCTATTTTTAATTATCTAATTTGGCCAGATCTTTTCAATTGGGTTTTTGTTAAGGATTGTTGTGATAAAATATTGTTGCCGTCTCTTGAGTTTATACTAATAATTTTTACTGGAATTGCTTTTGCAATAGCTAAAGCTTTTTGTAATACTTCATTAGGTATAGTTTCTTGGTTTAGTTTTCTAGGTATATTGCTAAATCCTATATTGTCTTTTTGATGATGTTCTAAGGCTTTTTTTAGACTTTCTTCATGGCTAGAACCAACATTAGCAATTACATTATATCCTTTACTACGAACCTCATTAATGACATTCGTCATATATTGTTCTCGGTTTTCATTCTGAAGTTCAGAAGTCTTACCATACTCTAGGTTTTTCCCCTCTAAACTTATAACCTTAGCACCATGTTCTTTAGCTGCTTTATATAAAAGTTCATCTTGAAGTATTGGTGTATTCTCTAACTCTTTGGGTAATGTTATAGAATTATCAGGATTCTTTTCGTTATGCTCTAATATGTTTGCTAATTTTATTACATCTTTCATGCTCAGATTATCACCATACTGCTTACGCTCAATCGCTATAACAGTGTTTTTATCAATTACTCCTTTTTGAATATCATCAACTAATGTTTGATTGTTTTGTTTGTGACCCGTTAAATGATCTTTCTCACCTCTTATTTCTACTTTACAGGCTTCTGTTGATTTTTGAGCATCTATTGCTTTAAAATCTATATTAGCTGTAATTACTGCTTCTCTATCAAATTTGTTTAACAGTTCTTGGTTACTATTTTCAGCAGCTAAACGCTCGGTTAAATTGTATTTATTGCTATTATTACGCTCTGTTTGTAATAAATTAGCAAGGTGTTTTTTCTCAGCTTGAGTAAGATTAGTATCAGAATTATTAAATCCTGATTGAGTACTAGGGGAGGAGAAAGGGGAAAACTCATCAATTTGTACTGCACTAGGTAAAATTGGACCTTTTGTATGGAGTACTTCACTTTCATAACCTAAATCTTCTTCATCATTTTTAGAAGTAGTAATTTTATTAGCATTTTTGTTTTATTTAAGCTTTGTAAATATTTAATTGGATTAAAATCCAGTATTTGTTGAGTACTAGCATCAGGACCTGGAATAACCATTTCCTCATTATCTTGTTGAGGTGAATTATATGGACTTAATTCAGGCGAAATTTTTAAATTTTGTGTTTGTGTCTTACTCTGATTATCTAATAATGGTGATCCAACGTCAATATCTGAACCTTGATCTAGTAAATCACTAGTTCTAGGTTTTTTATTTGTTGTGTCGTTGTTATTAACATCTATATCAATATTCTTTCTCTTATTTTCAGAAATTGTAAGTTTACCTTGTAAATCCTCAATTTCTTGGTTTTTAATTTGAAGTTGAGCATTTAGTTCTGCTAATTTTTTCTCGAGTTCTTCATACGCTGCTGTAGTTGGTGCTTTAGGAATAAGCAAGGCAGTAAGATTTTTATTTTTCTTAGTTAGGTTATTTCTTTTTGGATTATCTTCTGCTTCACTTGCACAATTATATGCGTATTGCAAGGCAAATTTTGGTTTTTCATGAAAAGGTGCGGTTGGATCTTCTTTTTGTATTAATTCTATTTTTGCACCATTCACTTTTAACTTATTCTCAGCTATATGTCTTACTATACCATAAAGTGCTATATTTGCTTCTTCTGGCTTTAGTGATTTATAAATTTCATATGCATCCTTACCAAGAAAAGCTTCTAATTTGATTTCATCATCTTTTATGGTATTTACTATAGACCATTCAAATCCTTCCCCATGTCCTCCTCTAGTAGGATCAATATTAATGCTATGTTCTTTACCATCACTTTCCTTAATTTTAAATTCTAAATTTGATTTATTTATTGCTACATCACAACTCGTACAACAGAGACTAGACAATCCTATATATATGTTTTCATTTAATTTGTTATTAGGTGCAAGGCTTCTTTTTCTTAAATAATCGACAATTCGCATTTCAGCGTGTCCCTTATTGTCTAATGGACCATCATATACTAATTTGTAAGGCGGTTCTTTTTCAAATGCTTTAGTAATTGCTGAATTAAATTTTCTTTTCTCAGGAGTTAAAGCATCTTCTAATTTCATTAAATCTTGTTTAGCTCTAAAAGCTGCTGCAATTGCTGGGTTATCCTTTATATTATCTTTTATCTTTTTAAGATCCTCTTCGTTTGCATTATAAATGTATCTGTTTGACCACTATTATTTTCATAATAATGCTGTGCAGCTTTAAGAAATAATTTTGCTCTTTTTCCAGCTAAATTATGTGCCTCAGCAAAATCATCTTGTTTTTCTGGGGGTAAATTTGCATATTCAGCATAGGTTTTGGAATAGTTAAAGACTTCTTGCGTATGATCTAAAGTCTCATTAATTGCTTGGTTATTTGCCTTTTTACTACTATAATTTAGTTCATTAAAAGCTACTAAAATTTGTTCACCATCATAACATACTGCAGCACATTGGCTATTAAGTAAAATGAACCTACTTAAAGAATCAAAACGACGATTTTGTCAATTTGTATCATCAGCTTTATTTTCCTTTCTAGTTGTTGTATTAACATGATATTCACAAGCTTTAGTAAATTTTTGTAATTTATCATTGCCATCTATCTTTTGCGGAACTTCTAATCGTTTGATTCCATCTTCATAAATTGCCACACGAGATTTAAGTTCATCATGAGTATGTAATCCCTTGGTTACAGCAATCAAAGCAGATAATTTGTCTAAACTTTCTTCTAAAGCAATCTTATTACCTTTATGCTTATCAGTATAATGAGCTATAAGGTGATTTATAGTATTTTTATCTATTTTATTTGATGTAATATTTTTAATGGAATCTGAATCAGCTATGATTTCTTCAGAAGTTTTTTATCTAAAAAATCCTCAGCAAATTTTATTGCTTCAATTTTTTTAGGATCACTTTTTGTAGTTTTTCCTTTCGACATATAAGTAATATTTTTTAATTGCTTGAATTTTTAAGTGAGGAAATTTACTTGACTAGGAGTTTAAACTAGGTGAGTATTTATTAATAAAAATAAATTGAATAGATACTTAAAAATTAAATCAAAAATACAAATTTGTAAATATTAATCTAATAATCAACAAGAAATAAATCACTTAATTAGTCAAACAAATAGATATAATAGTTTTGGGAATCCAACTTTTATAAATGAATATTCTTTCAATGAATATAATATTTCAGAGGTGTTTCAAGAAGAGGTAATAATTAACTCTGAAAATTTAAATCTACCTTATTATACTGATTTAGACTTTAGTAAATATTTTAATCTAGAAGCTAACGGTAGTTATTCTAAAGGTTTATTTTTGACAAAAGTTTTTGCTAAAGATAATCAAGGTAATATAATTTCTCAAGATAAAAGGTTAATTCTAGTAACTGATCTTGGTCTAATAGTGAAAACCGATAAAGATGGAACACATAACATATTCGTTTCATATATTAGTAGCGGTAAACCAGCAAGCGGGGTTAAAGTTGATATTATAGGGCTTAACGGGGAGGTAATAGAAAGTCAAGAGACAGATAGTAATGGGCATGCAATTTTATCTAATGTTAAGGATTCTAGTAAAGAAAAAATGCCTGTAGCTTACATATTAACCACAAGCGATGATTTCTAATTTATGCCCTATGGAAGAGTTGATCGTCAAGTTAATTATTCTCGGTTTGACGTATCAGGAGTAGTTAGTTCTGATCAAGGACTAAGGGCTTATCTATTTTCTGATCGTGGAATTTATAGACCAGGAGAACACGGACATATAGGTATTATCCTAAAGCAAAACGATTGGCAAGGAAAATTTGACGGGCTACCTCTAGCGGTAGAGGTAACGAATCCTCGAGGGCAAATAATAGATAAAGGTAAGATAACATTAAATCCAGAGGGATTTACCGAATATTTATTTAATACATATGACGAGTCTTTAAGTGGTACATATAATGTAAGTGTATATTTAGTAGGGGATAAGGGTGATAATAGTTATCTCAATAGTATAAGTTTAAGAGTTGAAGATTTTCAGCCTGATCGCATGAAAATAAACATAAACTTCAATAATTTAAAGGATGAATTATGGACAAATCCTAAAGACCTTAAAGCAAATGTTAATCTTATAAATCTTTATGGTACGCCGGCAGAGAATAGAAAAGTTAGCGGTTATATCGATATTAGACCAACACAATTCTTTGTGCCTGCTTTTAAAGATTATAAATTTTACAGCAGTAAAGAAAATAAAGAATTTTTTAGCGAACGCTTAGGCGATATTACTACCGATTCGAAAGGGGATGCTAGTTTTGCACTGAATCTTGAGAAATATTATAATGCTACTTTTAATTTGACACTTTCAGTAGAGGGATTTGAGCCTGATTCAGGAAGAAGTGTAAATGCAAATAAATCCCTCATAATTTCACCGCTAGATTACATAATAGGCTTTAAAAGCGATAGTGATTTAAAATATATCAAAAGAGGAACTACTTCAAAAATAGAGTTCATTGCTATATCAAATAAAGCAGATAAAGTAGCAGTTCCTGACTTAAATTTTATTTTAAAGAAAATTAACTATGTAAATAATTTAGTATCTGATGGTGGGGGTAATTATTCCTATAAATCAGTTCCTATTGAGACGAATATATCTTCTGATAAAATCGATATTACAGCAGAAAATGGCTATGTTTATGATATACCCACTAAAGAAGCAGGCGACTACGTTATTTATTTAACCGATAAAGAGGGAACTATATTTGCTCAAAGCGAGTTTTCGGAAATAGGTGAGGGCAATGTTACCGCTAACCTAACTGAAAAGGCTAATTTAACAGTTAAGCTTGATCATGATGCTTATGAAGCTGGTGATACGATTCTTTTAAATATTATCACTCCCTTATACAGGATATGGGTTAATTACTATTGAAACTGATAAGGTACATAATTTTACTTGGTTTAAAACAGATGAAAATAACACTATTCAGGAAATCAAAATACCTAGTGACTTTGAAGGCAAAGGATATGTAAACGTACAATTCGTTAGGGATCTAGACGCTAAAGAAATCTTTATGTCGCCATTTAGTTATGCGGTAGTACCTTTTACCTCTGATGTGCATAAACATAATCAAGAAATTGAACTAGCACTTCCTATAAAGATAAAATCAGGTGAAAAACTAACAATTAATTATAGTACCACAAATCCAGGTAAAATTGTAATATTTGCTATTGATGAGGGAATATTATCATTTGCGGGTTATCAAACACCTGATCCACTTAATTATTTTATAGGTAATAGAGCCCTTGAGGTAACTACATCACAAATTATGGATTTAATATTGCCAGAAAAATCATTTTTAATGAGAGCTATGGCAGCACCTTCAGGTGATTATGCTATGGATATTAGCAGAAACCTTAACCCATTTAAAAGAAAAGATCAACCCCCTGTAGTATTCTGGTCAGGAATTTTAGATGCAGATCCTGATAAAAGAGAAATTACATTTAATATTCCAAGCTACTTTAACGGCACTTTAAGAGTTATGGCAATATCAGCAAGTCTTGAAGCTGCTGGAGCTTTCAAATCTGATGTTTTAGTACAATCAGATATTATTATTACTCCAAACTTACCTTTATTTGTAGCTCCAGATGATGAATTTACAGTACCGGTAACAATATTTAATAATTTAAAAGATTCAGGAAACGCTCAAGTTTTTGTAAATATTGAGACAAGCAATGGGCTTAAAATCCTAGAATATCCTAATGAAATACAGATTGATAAAAATAAAGAAGCTACTATTAATGTTAAATTAAAAGCAACCGATAAGCTTGGCTCGGCTGACTTCAAGGTTACAGCTTCTATAAATCACCTTAAACCTGGTATTATCTCTTTGGCTGAAGTATATAACTCTGAAATTACCACAACAACTAGCGTACGTCCGCCTATGCCTAACGTTACAACAGTTGATACTGGCTTTGCTGCTGGTAATAATATTACTTTAAAAATCGCAAGAGATTTATATCCGGAATTTGCTAAATTACAAATTTCTGCTTCTAAATCACCACTTGCTATTATTTCTGGTTTTAGAGATTTCTTAAATAATTATCCTTATGGCTGCACTGAGCAATTAATAAGCCAAAATTTTGCTAATGTTTTACTATATGATCAGCAAAATCTAGTTACCATACTCCAAACAGATCGTAAGAAAATGGATGAGTCATTATCTAAAGCTTTTCAAATGCTATCAGAACGTCAAAATTATGATGGCGGGTTTAAATACTGGAATAATGTTAGCGATAGTTCTGATCCATTTATTTCTGTTTATGCTATGCATTTTCTAACCGAAGCAGCTAGTAAATATTTAGCTGTTCCTAGTGATATATTCAATCAAGGTATATATTATTTAGAAAATATGGCAAATAGGTCTATTAGTTCCTTAAATGAAGCAAGAGAAAAAGCATATGCCGTTTATATTTTGACTAGAAATAATATGATTACCACAAGCTATATCGCAAATATCTTAAAATATTTAGAAGAATATCAACAAGATAAATGGCATAGTGATTTAACTGCTGTTTATTTAGCTGCTAGCTATAAAATGCTACAAATGAATGAAGAAGCAGATAAATTATTAGATAAGTTTACGTTAGATAAATCTACAATATTAAAAACAGATTATCTATATTATAGTCCACTAATAAAATATAGTGAGTATTTATATCTGATCTCTTTACATTTCCCTGAAAGACTAAAAAGCTTTGATCAGAAAGTTGTAGAGGATATAGCAAATTTTGCTAAAGATAATTACAACACCTTATCAGCAAGCTACGCAATTATGGCAAGTATTACTTATGCTGATAAAATAAATAACGCAGATGAAAATACTATTAAAGTAAATTATTCTAACCAAGAAGTTATTTTAGAAAATAATAAAATAATGCAAGCTAATTTCGTTATAAATGACGCTAAAGAAATTGCTTTAACTTCAACAAATAATGGCTTTTTCTATCAGCTTTTAACATCAGGTTATGATAAAATTTTAAAAGAAAATAAAGAAATTGTAAAAGGTATAGAAATAACTAAAAAATATCTGGATGAGAATAATAAAGAAATAAATAAAGTAAAATTAGGTGATAATATCACAGTAAAAATTACTATGCGGTCTAATAGTACTAATGCCTTAAATAATATGGTGATCCTTGATTTATTACCAGCAGGCTTTGAGCTTTTACCAGATAATAATATAAATATTTTAGAACTTGATAAACATGCAATGATTTGGAGACCGATATATATAAATCGTCGTGACGATAGAATAATGATTTTTGGTACTATTCCTAACCATGAAATGACTTATCAATATAAAATTAAAGCCATCAATAAAGGAATATTTACACTTCCTGCTATTTATAGTGAATCTATGTATGACCCTAGAACTTACTATAGAGGAGTTATAGGTAGTATTATTATAGAATAATTAAAATACTGGAAAAATAGAAATATTCAATAAAAACTATACTGTTAAATTCTGAAATTTTAATCAAGCCTAAAAATACAAGCTGCTATCGGTTTTTAGCTGGTAGTAGCTTCATCTGCCAATTATTTCATCTCCTAATAATTCAGACTCATAAAAATTAGGATGAGGACAGATTCTAGTTCAAAAATATACCATGCTTCATTGTATAAAATAGTTATAAATTCATCGGTTTTATTAGCCAATTTTATATTATGCTCAGGCCACTTTGCCTCACTATAGGGATAAAATAATAATTTCTTATAATATAATCTTTAATTATAACCATATTTTGACCTTCTATGTGTATAACATCCCTCAGCATATATATACTCAATTTAAAATTACAGTTATTCAATATATTATGCCAATTTATATGTCAATAATAATACTTTAAATAAGTTGCATAAAATCGTTTTTTTAAGTATACTTTTCTTCTTTTAATTTAAACTTTTTTATGTCACAAAAATTAGGTTTTTGGGCAGTTTTTGCATTAGTTACCGGTAGCCAAATCGGTACTAGTGTTTTTATACTTCCTTTGAGTTTAGCACCTTACGGTATATATAGCATATGGGGATGGGTGCTTTCGCTATTCGGTGCTATGAGCATCGCACTCGTATTTTCATATCTATGTGCAAAATTTCCTAAAACAGGTGGTCCGCATGTTTATATTCGTGAGAGCTTTGGCGAAAAGGCCGCCTTTTTTGTTGGCTGGACTTACTGGGTTATATCATTTATTAGCACTAGTATAGTTGTAATCTCTGCTATAGGTTATCTAACTCCTTTCTTCAAATCACAAGCAATATTAGATTTAATATTACAGATAATATTACTAGCTGTCATCATGATTTTAAATTTAAAAGGTCCTGAAATGGCAGGCAAAGCAGAATTTTATTTAACATTATTAAAATTCGTACCTTTATTAATAGTGGGAGTATGTGCGTTATTACATTTTAACATAGATAATATAGCTATTGCTGAGGAAGTAGAGAATTTAAGCGTTCCAACCATTATGGGTAGGGTAGCACTGCTTACTTTCTGGGGGTTTATCGGGGTAGAGTGTGCAACAACTACGGCAGGCTCGGTAAAAAATCCTTCTAAGACTATCCCAAGGGCTATAATGCTTGGAACTTTCTGTGTTGCCGTGCTATATCTTATTAATAGTATTGGTATAATGGGTTTAATTGCAGCATCTGATCTTATTATCTCCAAAGCTCCTTATACTGATGCCGCAGCTTTATTATTTGGCGGTAAATGGTCTAGTGTGATTTCCGTTATTGCTTCTATTATTTGCATTGGCACGCTTAATGCCTGGGTACTAACTAGTGGGCAGATTGCTTTAGGACTTGCCGAAGATGGTTTATTGCCAAAATTTCTTGCTAAGAAAAATAGTAATAATGCACCAGTGTGGGGAATCATTGTAAGTTGCCTTGGCATCGTGCCGTTATTAGTATTTACAGCGAATGATAATTTTGCTGAGCAGATTACCGAAGTAATAGATTTTTCGGCAATAGCGTTTTTATTCGTTTATTTAATTTGTAGCTTAGCGTTTTTAAAAGTAATTCTTAGTTCAAAGAAAAATTTTTCTTATTATTATTTATTGATTGCCATAATATCAATCGTTTTTTGTGCTTGGGTTATTTATGAAACACCTATTAAAACATTAATCATAGCTAGTGCTTTTACTATAGCCGGCATTCCTTTATATTATGTATGGTATAAAGGTAGAAAATAGCTTGTGGAAAACATGTCAATTGTCGTATGGATTCGATATCATTCCCAGTAACAGCAGAATACAGTTTTTTTATTGTCATACCGTGATTTATTCTATAGTACCGGACAGTTTTTATTTATGTCATGACCGCTTTTAGCTAGGAATGACATAAATAAGTTAATATTTTAGAGTTTTTTAACATATTACGTATAGCCTCATCTTCTTTTAATTATTTTTTTAACCTACAGTAAAAATTCCTATTGACTTTCATATAAAAAAGGTTTAAGTTCTTTACAATTTAATTTTTTATAAAGTAATTAAAAATTCGATTAACTATTGCAAATATTTATCTTAAACATTATGTTTTATTATCTTAAACAAAAACTTTATATAATAGGCTCTATATTCAAGTACAGTTAGAATATACCTTAAACAATAATTAATCACTAGGTAAATAAATTATATGAGAAATTTGAAAGTAATAGAAGCTATAGAAGCTTTGAATGAGTATATTCAAAAAGATTCTAATTGCTATAAAGCTTATTACTACAAAGCTCTATTACTAGAAAGAAAAGAAAATATAAAAGAGTCCATACTTCCGTAAAATAGAGTTATATTTAAACAAAAGAGAATATATAACTACTAAGGAAATAATAGGGTACGCCTATCATAAAAAAGCTTTATTGCTGGTAGAGGAGCAAAAATATAAAGAAGCTTTAATAGCTTGCAGCAAAGCGATAAAGTATGTTCGAAATCATCGTATAAGAATTTTTGGTGCAGGATATTGGCGTAAAGGTAAGAGGATTTATGAGCAAGACAATAAAATATACTGATGAGGAAATAGGTACAGTAAAAATAGTACAAGATTTTTTGCCTTCCCCTAAAGAGCTATTATTAAAAGATGATTCAGTAAAAATAACTATCTCATTAAGTAAAGAAAGTATAGAATTTTTTTAAATCAGAGGAAGCTCATTTGCATCTTCCTTATCAAAAAATGATTAGAGCTTTGCTAGACAAATATACTGAGCATTATAATAAATAGCTAAGTTGGCGGAGAGAGAGGGATTCGAACCCTCGATACGGTATGACCCGTATAACGGTTTAGCAAACCGCCGCCTTCGGCCACTCGGCCATCTCTCCATTTATGCAGAACTATTTTATATCAGCTAATTAAAAGAATTTCCAGAGTTATTTTTTCATTTGTATATTTTTTAAGCATAAAAATCTTCTCCTAATAATTTACAGTATTTACTAGATTCAAAAGTAATTCCATCAGGATAACACCAATTAATGAGTATATTATCATTTTTAGCTAAACTATCTATTAATGAATTTATATCCATTTTTATATTAGGTTTAACTTTTTCATAAGCTAATAAGTTTAAAAGCTGTATGTTTAGACGCGGAATTAACTTCAGATCGTGTTCATATTTATTTATTACTTTGGTTACAATGCTAAATCTTTCTTCCAAAGTCAGAGGGGTACGATCAGAAATTAAAGATTTACTAAATCTTTATTACTATTGCAAACATTTAGTAATAAATCAGATTGTTTTAGGATAAGTTTATTATCAAACCAATCTTTATATAAAATTAAAAGTTGTTTATAATTAGGGACTACACGAATTAATGTTTTATGTGGTTCAGTAGGTTTATATGTATATATTAATTTTTTAATATTATTGGTACATGTTTCTAGGGTAAGAGGATTAGAACAAGTAATTAATGATTCTGTTAAATGATGATTATTGCTACAAATATTAAATAATATATTTACCTCTTTTATATTAGAGCTTTTAAATGCTTCATGATATAAAACTAAAAATCTATTATAAACCACTTGTTTTGAATTTATAAAACTATCAATGTTTTTATATCCATCATTATTTATTTCACTACTATAATTTAATTCTATATCAATTTCTGTATCCAATAAAATTTTTAGATCCTCTTCATCATAAAATGTACTAGCAATATACAATGTACAATCATTTATCTTGCTACAGCCAATACAAAGAAATTGATTTATAAAATATAGTAATTCAACAAATTCATTTAGTTTAAAATTAAAAAGTAGTAAATTACGCCCTTGATCTATGAGAGTGTTTGACTCTGGAAGGCTATAATCTTTAAATAAAAAATAATGAGTTTCACATTCTTTAATTGGTGGCTGCAAAACTTTTTCTATGTGTATTAGATCTTTTCCATGAAAATCATCCTGTTTTATTGGATATTCAAATTTCGGTATACTAATATTTAGTATATCAGATTTTAAAAGATATAATTTTAATATCTCTTTTATGGCTTGTACTCTACTTAATTTTAGATTATGAATATTTTTTAATAGGAAATTAACCTCTGCTGAATTCTTAAATAAAGATTTTGATAATTTATTATATTTTCTTTATTCGGTTGCAGAGGATAATCTTCTATTAAAAAATTATATAAATTAGCAAAAAACCTAATTCGCAGTTTCATAAGCTTGTAGAAATAGTTTCATCTCGTCTACGTTACTTATATTACTCAATTTAAATGGATAGTTGATTTTTCTAAGCATATTTGTTAGCACATTTCCTGCTCCTATTTCTACTATATGGGTGATATTTAGCGTGTTAAATAGCTCAAAAGTCTCACGCCATCTAACTCGCCCGCATATTTGTAAAACCAGATTTTGCTTGATTTCTAGAGGATCTAACACAGGCTTCGCAGTATAATTTTGAATTACTGGTATTAGCGGTTTGTTAATTACGCTATTATCAAGTGCTATTCGCATTTTTTCTTCTGCTGGCTTCATTAAACTACAGTGAAATGGAGCACTAACTTTTAGCTTTATTGCTTTATAGCCTGCTTCTTTAACAAGGTTGATAGCGTGATCAACAGCTTCCACTTTACCGCTAATTACAATCTGTCCTTCGATATTATCATTTGCTATTTCGCATTTGCTTTCTTTAACTATTTTCTCAAGCTTTTCGATGGATATAGCGATACAAGCAACCATAGCTCCAATATTTGGAGGGCATGCTTCCTGCATAGAGCTGCTACGTGTATGCAATAATTTTGCGGCTGTTTCAACGCTGATGCTTTCGACAGCACATAAAGCAGAGTACTCACCTAAAGAGTGACCAGCAACATAATCGCATAGCTGAGCTACATTTTTGTTGGTCTCAGCTGTGATAGCATTAATTATCGCCATGGATACAGCCATTAATGCCGGCTGTGCATTGGTAGTTAATGTTAGCTCTTCCGAAGTAGAGTTAAAAATTATATCGGTAAGTTTGCGGTTTAGTGCTTCATCGATTATTTGAAAAGTTTCTTTTGCGGATTTAAAATTATCGTAAAAATCCTGGCCCATGCCAATGGTTTGCGACCCTTGACCTGGAAAGATAAAGACTGTTTTCATATTTTATATTATTGTTAAGATTGAGTTTATTAATAAATGTTATGAATTTTTTCTGAAATAGTCAAATTATTTTAATACCTTAAATAAACTTTTGCAATTATTGCCTTAAGCTAAAAAATGAATGCATCATAAGTAAATAGGGAGTTAGATATGGAATTAGAAACACGATTTAAAGCATTAGAGCCTACAGCTTTCGGCGAATGGCTTGCTAAATTTTAAGAACTTTTTTCGCCGGAAGAACTAAAGCAAGATATAGAAAAAATTCAACCAAATGAGCTAAAAGAATATTATAAAAAGATTAGTGCACTTAAAGATGAAAGAATGAAGCTTAATTATGAGCTAATACCTACAAACGAGATAGGCAAAAAAATTGCTCAATGTAAAGCATTACTTATTATATCAAATAAGGTGATAGAGGTTAAGGATATTGATCATTTATCTCAAGAAGTGCCACTTACCGGTCAAGAAGAATCGCATATTATAGCACATAGTAAAATATGAAAAAACTTTAAAAGAAAAAAATTTAAATATAATTCAGCTTTATCTAGATAAAAAATTTCTTCATAATAACTTAACTAGTAGCTTTAAGGCTCCAAAACCTCAAAATTATGCTAAATCTTTTTTGGAAAATATTAAAATACATTCCAAGCCAAAAAGCAAGATACCCAAAATCTTATCTATGTAAAATCTCCTTATAAATTTAGTAAAAATGAGCTTGAAACATTAGATATCTATGTCCATCTTGCCAAATTACTTAATACTAAGGCAGAGTAGGGGGTTACCTACCATACAAACATATAGAGAAAATAGAAAAACTAAAAGCAAAAATAAAGGCTTAAGTTACTCTAATTATATGATTACTTTTTATCAATTCTTTTCTTAACTATGTTATAATTCTTCATTAGATAATTAAATTCTGCACCATAAATAAATATCATATTGATAATATAGAAAAATATCAGTGTAACTATTATACTACCAAGAGATCCATACATTAAATTTAGCTGGTTATAATAAACTATATAAGTTGAAAGTAAGTAACCGCTTATTACCCATAATATTACTGTTAATAAAGCTCCTGGAAATACATCTATAAAGTTTAGTTTTACATTAGGTAGTATATAATATAAAGAGGAGGCTCCTAGAAATAGTAAAACTAAGATTAAAACATATCTTATAAAATTTAAAATATTTTTATATTGTTCTATAGTTTCTAATAATACTGGAATTTTTGTGAAAACTATTGGAATAAATACTAAAAGAAACATAGTGAAAGTAATTAAAATACTAATTACAAGGAATTGTAAAATACTAAGTAATCGTCTTCTTATATAAGGGGGAGGGGACTTAATTTCATATACACGGTTTAAAATAGTTCTTAGGCATTCTACAAAGGAAGAAGCAGTCCAAACGCTACCTACAACAGCAAGATTCATTAAACTCTGCGGCGGTACACTTAATAATTCTTTTATTCTTTTTTCGATTGATTCCGTTGCTCGCTCTGGCATACTTTCTAAAAAAATTTGTATAAAATTTTGCCCAAGTTCCGAAGCTCCTAAAAAGCTTGTTAGAGCTAGTAAAAATACTAAAAAAGGAAAAATAGATAAAAGTACCATAAATGACATATATCCGGAATGTTCGACTCCATCATGCTCTATTGTTTTAAATAATGCAACATAAAGACAATTAAATATTTTTTTCATTAAAATCAATTTCCAAAATTAGTTAAAATGTTACTTGTATAAAAAAAGATTAGAAACATTGCAATAGAAATTAAATTTATCATTGCATTTATTTTATATTTTTCTATAATACCCCAGAACTTTATTTTTTTATTAGGTTACAATCTTATAAAGATTTAAATCTAAAAAAACACATTTTACTTTATATATAATACTTCTATTACAAATTTAATATAATAATTTAGTATATTAATATATAAATTAAATTTGTCTTTAAAAATGTTATTTTTTAGTTGTATATGATATTGAAATGTGTTATTATTTCCACTAATAATTGTATAAGTTTAATATTATATAATTATTAGTAACTATAGTATAGTAGTTATTGAAATAATTATAAATATATAAAATAACCAAGGAGAATAGAATGGTTAGAAAAAATGATATAATACAAAAAATCGATAGTTTTATAGGAAAGAAAATCTATTCCTTAAGGCTAGCAAAAGGATTATCTCGTCAACAACTTGCAGAAGTAATTGACGTTACCCATCAGCAATTACAAAAATACGAAAGAGCGATTAATAGAATTTCTGTAGGAAGACTTGTATTAATTGCTGAAGCATTAGATAGAAACATTGATTATTTCTTTGAAGGATTAGAAGAGGCAAATAAGCCACAACCTGTGCATACTCAACATCAACGTATGTGTATTGAAGTTTCAAGAAATTTCATGAAAATTCAAAGTACAGATGAGCAACAAGCGATTAATAATCTAGTAAAATGTTTAGCTGGAAAAGATAAATTAAAAACTAGTACCAATAACGCATAAAAATAAAAAAAGGATCAGATTTTTTTATATTTCATACCCTCAAATTACTTCTATAGTAAGAAAAAAACAGGTAAGAGCAGAGCGGATACAGTATTGCTTCCTAAAATATATCAAAAATAACTGTAAACAAGCAGCTCTACAATATCAGATTGATTTACCTTAATTACTACAGTATAAAATAAGCCATAAATATGCATTCGTAGCTCAGCTGGATAGAGTATTGCCCTCCGAAGGCAAAGGTCGTTGGTTCGAATCCAATCGAATGCACCAAAAAAAAATTGGAGTAATGAGTGTATTATGATATGGATAAGAAAATTCCAATAAAAGTATAGGGAACGACTGTTTGGTTTTTTGTAATGCGGCTTGAAGCTTTATTATTGTTTAAATCTTGCTTATAATACAAAAGTCAAGTTTTTATTTTCCATAATATAGATTATAGAACAATTTTATAATGACTCTTAATTTATCCAATGCTTCTACAATAAAAAGCTAAATATTTAGTTGGCTGGGACGGGAGGATTCGAACCTCCGGATGACGATACCAAAAACCGTTGCCTTACCACTTGGCGACGTCCCAATGTATGAATTTGCTGTGCTGATGTCATTGCCGCAAAAGCGGGAATCCATTAATTAAAAAATACTAAATACTAACGGGATAACACCGATGTTTAAGTTGACGCCCGTGCATATTAAACAATATACCAATAAATAGTAGAAACGTCAATTACAATAATAGCTATAAAAATAAACTTATTTCATTATCAAGCCACTTCTGAGCAGCTGGGGATAATAAATGATGAATTTGTGTTTTAATTTTCTGATAATAATATTTTATATAATTTATTTCATCATTATTAAGCAATTTAACATCAATCAATTCCTTAGCATAAGGCACTAAGCTTAGAGTTTCGAACTCTAGCCAGCCGTTATTTTCTTTTACATAAATTAAATTTTCAATCCTGATACCATATTTCCTAGGAATATAAAGCCCTGGTTCGTTGGATAAAATCATACCAGCCTGCAAAATCGTTTTATTACGAAGATTTATACTTTGTGGTCCCTCATGAACGCTTAAGAAACTTCCAACACCATGCCCTGTGCCATGAGGATAATCCAGCTCGTCTTGCCATAAATATTGCCGTGCTAAGATATCAAGATTTGCTCCCGTAATGATATTTTTAGGAAATTTGGCTTTAGCTAGAGCAATATGTCCTTTAAGCACCTGCGTATAACGCTTTTTCTGCTCATCGGTAGCGGTGCCTATCGTAATTGTTCTTGTTATATCAGTAGTAGCACCCTTATATTGACCGCCTGAATCGATAAGCAATATCCCCTGCTCTTCAATATTCTTAGCGGTTTTAGCATCAGCTCTATAATGAATGATTGTACTATTTTCCCTAAAGCCACAAATAGCAGGAAAACTATCCGAAACATAGCCATCCTGCTTGGCTCTATATTCGGTAAGTTTTAGACCGAGAGTATATTCGTTTAATATTTCGTCATTGCGAGCGGTCGCAGACTGGGTGGCAATCTCATCATATTCTCCTGAGATTGCTTCGTCGACGCTTTGCGTCTTTTCGCAATGACGAGTACTTTCCTCCAAATCAGCAAAAAACTCGCATAAAGTCACTGCATCTTTAATATGAAAATCTATTGCATGCTTAATTTCTACTTCATTTTTACAGGATTTAAGCATTAAGCAAGGATCTTTAATTTTATGTACTTTTTTACCCTCTATCAAATCCATTATATGAATAGACGCTATGCTATCATCGATAAAAATATTATCCTGATCTTTTAAAATATTCTCAAATTCTTCTTCAGGTAAAATTGTTATTTCAGAGCGTTCTTCAATAATTTCAGCGCTAATTCTTGCAGGATTAATAAATAGATATAATTTTTTAGGAGTGATTATCACTTTAGCAAACATTAATGGCGTATAAGCAACATCGCTAGCCCGCATATTTAATAACCAGCATACAGAAGAGCTATCTAAGATGATTAAAGCATATTCTTCGGTATCTATTTTTCTGGATCCCGTGGATAAACCACGGGATAACGTGTTACGGCATTTATTAATCTTCTCTATATGCGAGACACCTGCAAACTGAATGTCATGTAAATAAACTTGAGAATTTGGCTCTTGAGGCTGGTTTTGCCAAATTTTATCAATTAGATTACCTTTGATTTTCTGTAGATTGTCATCCCATGGTTTATCCACGGAATCCAGTAGATTAGCTATAGCAGAGTAAGTAAATAATTCTGGATCATACCCTACTCTACTTAAATAATCTTTCCAAGCAAATTTAAATATGTCCTTTAAGTCAAAAATCTTAAAAAGCTGCGGGTCAAGTTCTTTACGTGCTTGTTCTAAATACCTACCATCAGTAAAGAATAACACTATATCTTTGCATATAACAGCCATGCCATTTGAGCCGGTAAAACCTGTAATATACTCAAGCCTTTTAGCATATTCAGGTACATACTCGCTCATATATTTATCATTAGACGGAACTATATAACCATCTATGCTATATTCTTCCAATAAATTTCTTAGCGAATTAATACGTTCTTTTACCATAAACTTTTTTTTATTGTCCATTATCATTTAGTTGCTTGTTCGGAATTGTTGCATGAATCAGTTTTCCACTTTTTTAGAGCCATGCAACAACGCCGCTAAAAGCTACCAACTGTGTAAGCATATTGTATTTAATAAAATATTAAAACTAATAAATAAGAAAATAATAAGATAAGTATTAGTATTAGAGAAATATGGAAGCGGGGCGTGGATCAGTTCCCCCTGTCATGCTGTGGCGGCATTGCCAGCGTGGATCAAAAAATGCCCTAAGGTAGTCCGTGGCTTGCTAACTAGATCCAGAAAATAATAAAAAATACTAATATTATTAGTATTTTTAACTGGTTCCCGTGAATAAATCACGGGATGACAGAGACGAAACTGATTCACGTAGGCAATGCCATCACAGGATGACAAAGGAAAAATTGAGAACTTGGGCCGTAGCGGTCAAAGACAGCCTTGCAATAGATAGGATTAGATTAGAAATTTACTCGTACTTTTAAACTACCTGAATGTGCTTTGTACTTTTTAGCAAAAGTAGCAGTATAATTAATGCCGTATTCCATCATATTATGTTTTAATGAAAGACCGACACCTAAATTATAATCTATTTTATTACTCTTAAAGTTAATTGTTGGTAAAGTTTCATCTATACCTTGCAATTGAGCATTAATACTAGGAGTTTTATTTTTCAGAGAATAATTAACAAAGCTATATAATTCAGGTGTTATAGTTAACTTCCCTTGATTTATATTCTTAAATGTTCTAACTCCTAATGTGCTGCTTAACTTATTATAATGTTTCTTCGCAACATTTAAATTCTGAAAGTTAGTTCCAGTTCCTTTATATCCAGAATCTTTAATTAAAGAACCTGTCATACCTAAGCTTGGTGTAATATAGATGTCATTACTTGTATGATAATTATATCCTAAAGACACGCTGCCGCTATATAAATGTGATTTATATTTGCTTGATGCTACTTCATTACCATTACGTACATTTTTACCTCTTATAACACTTTCTGCATAAGATATAGTACCATCTACAAACCAATTATAATTTGGTATATTATATGAACTATATAATGAGAACATATTAGTTCTGGCTTTGTTTACATTACCTGCATTTTGATTTTGCGGCTTTATGCTTGTATAAGCGTTAGTATATGCTAAACCAAGAAGTAGATTATCGTTTATTAAGGTATCAACACCTATAGTATTACTATGTCCTTTTGTTTTATATCCACTAAAATATTCTGCTGTCTTATTACTTGTTTTATCTTTGCTGTGACTAATTGATGCCCTAGCCCATACGCCATGTTGCCATGTATCACCAACAACATCATCATCACCTGCTGCTACTACTAAAGGTCCATTACTTAACCTGCTATGTATCGCACTCATTGCAGAATTATGGGTATCTGTTAATGCATGTCTTAAAGCTGCACGTATAATTTCACTATTTCGCTCTTTTGGACGATCAGTTAACTTAGAAAAAGCTTCTTTTACTTGCTGCTCCTCAATTACTTCATCAAGACTATCTCTAAATTTTTCTGCATCACTACCTGATAATGCTTTATTTAATTGCTCGGCAAATTTTTTATCTTTAGGCGAATTAAAAACTTCCTCTTTATCTTTATCTTCAAAATACTCTCCATTTTCTTGAGTAACGTACTTTATATTTTCTTGAGTAATATCCTCTTCATCTTCAAAATAATCTTCATCTTCTTGAGTAACGATACCTGCATGTTTGTTACGAAGCATTTGGGCATCTTTTATATTAGAAAGTAATTCTCTTGCTGATTCTAGAGTCAATTTTTTATCACTCATCTTTGCTAAAACTACAAGATCTTCAGCAGTAAATGCTCCACAAGAAGTGCCATCACTTTGTTGACATACTTGTAAGTCACGTAATTGGATATCAGGTCTTAAAGTTCTTATTGCTTTAAGTAATGATGTAGAAGTATATGAACCACCATTAGGATCGTTGTAATATAATGTAGCCGCTCCTGATGCATCTTTACGTATTATTGATGCAGTCCAATGACCACCAAGATTATTATATATTAAAGATACTTTACCATTATTTAAATTATTAGCGATTTTCATAGCAGTTGATTCTACAAAATCATCTGGAGCATTTATTGGAAATAACGGTGCAATGTATATATTTGGATTATTATTGCCCACACGATTCTCTATCACATTAAGAATATCGTCATCGAAATATTCATAATTAGGATCAACTACATTGGTAGATAAAGGTCCAGAAAATGACATGCTACTAGTTAGTAACATTAAAGCAAGAGTACAGCGATTTAGTTTATTAAACATACTAATCTCTCTAATAATTGATTTATTTTTAGTTAATGCGTATTATACACATATTTTATTTTTTGTCAATCAAATTATTAGTATGTTAATAATTTAAACTTTATTATTATTCTAAAGAAAAAAGGGAGTTTTTAAATTTTGTATTTGTGAGCCTAGTTTGAGGGACAAAAACCTTGATTACTCTCTGGCTTTTTAATTTGATAAACTGCAAGAAATAGCAGACTGTAGGTACTGGCTCCCCGTGCTGGACTCGAACCAGCGACCGAACGGTTAACAGCCGTTTGCTCTACCACTGAGCTACCGAGGAACATTAGAAGCATCTGGAAAATGCAGATAATTCCTTATAACAAATCTTTTTGTTAACGTCTAGCCTTTTCTTTCAATAAAATAAAAAAAGTTATAAAAATACGGCTAGACATATTTTAATTTAACCTAACTATGGCTTTGCTTTTACTTTTGCATAATTTTTTTAGCTTTAGAAGCATCTTTCTGATGAGCAGTTTTTGATTTTGAATCTTGCTTAGTTGTCTCTATCGCTTTTAGCTTTGTTGGTTTTAAAATCTCTTCTTTTAAATGCTTAATTGCTTTTAGATCTTCTTCATTTAAATCTAATAAATTTAGTTTTTCTTTAGCTTTAGCTTTTTCTTTAGTTGGTGCTCTCACCTTTTTTATCTCAACTTCTTTTGAAAAATCTATTAAATCTTTTTCGTTATTAATTTCTTCATTTAAGCTTTTTATAGTTTTTATTAAGTGTTTTTTTGCACTAGGTCTAATCCCTAGAGTTTCTAGAATTCTGTTTAAAGTAGAACTAACTTTGTCTCGTAATTTAAGTTTCTTTCCTCCTATTTTTCCTTCTTCACCTTTAATAATTTTTTCAAAGTAATTAGGATGTTCTTTCATTAACGATTTTAATTCTTGCTCTTTTATTTTAAAATAAGGGTAATCGTATTTTTTGGAAATTACATTAGTTAACTTTATTTCAAGACCATATTCTTTCAAAGACTCCTGTCTTTTTAGCATCACATCTAATAAGCTATCTTTAACCTGCTGCGGGGTTATTTTTTCAGATTTATTAAATCGTCCTGGCATAGCCTGCTTAGCAAAACCTGCTATTGCTTCGTCGCTATAATATTTAGTTAATTCATCAAAACTTTCATTAATAGTTTTAGTTAAATTGATTTTGGAAGCCGCAATTAAACTATCACCAAGTTCAGGACTTCTTCTTAATCTAGACGGAAATTCTCTAAAGTGATTAGTAGGACCAAAGCCAGGTAAATGCCTCATTCTTGAATGAGGATAAATTTGATTTGTTAATTTATCAAAACTACCAGCAAAATCAATTCTTACTAATTTAGGTAAAATTTTTGGATTTTTCTTATCTCTAATAACCCCTATATTTCCGACATGTATATCAAAATCACCAATCAACAAACTTGTCGGCATGATATTTTCAAAATTTTGATATTTAACTTCTTTAAAAGCATTTTCTAAAGTTCTAAATAATTTATTTCTGGTCCCCATAAAAAGTGGTCTGCCCCCATCTTTTCTAAACCAAGAACTTGGTTTTGTTTTAGCAGACATATGTTTATCCATATCCACATACATATCACTACTGTAATTCTTAAAGAATTCAGATTTAATATATATTTGCGAATCACTATTTTTAGATTTGCTAAAACCATCTGGAGCAATTAAACTAACTTCAGCACCATTACCAGGGCTTATTGCTGCAAAAAATTTAGACCCTAAAAATTCAGCTATATTTTTTGATGATGAAGCTTCTTGTTTTATCATTGAAGTAATGTTATTATCTGCACTTTGATATACTCCACCGTACTCCCCTGCTTCATTAGCACCACCACTTTTAGGCTTTAAAAATTTCCAATCTTTAAAAGCTGATTTTTTAACTAAACTTAATTCAGGCTCTAAAGACTCCATTACATTTTTTAATACTGGTTTATTGCTTGTAGCCATTTTTACCTCTCTAAAATAATTTATCTCTTAAGTATTTCAGCTGCTTCAAGAGCTGCATAGGTAAATATGCCGCTTGCCCCTGCTCTTTTAAAACTAATTAATGATTCTAATAAACCTTTTTCGAAATCTATAGCTCCGGCATTTGCTGCAAATTTTAACATGGCATATTCTGCAGTAATTTGATAAGCAAAGATTTTAGTATTAAAGTTATTAGCTGCTTCACGAATAACATCTAAAAACATCATACCGGGCTTAACCATGACCATATCAGCTCCCTCTGCTATATCATGTTCAATCTCAAGCATGGCTTCTTTAATATTTCGTATGTCCAATTGATAACTTGCCTTATCTAAATAAGTTTTCTTAGTATTACCGACTGCATCACGATATAAACCGTAAAAACTTGAAGCATATTTTGCAGCATAAGCAAGTATCCCTACATTAACAAAACTTTCTTCATCAAGATATTCTCTTATAGCCATAATCCTACCGTCCATCATATCAGAAGGAGCAACAATATCAACGCCAGCTTTTGCAAGAGTTAAAGCTTGGTTACATAACGCTTTTACCGATCTATCATTATCTACTTCGCCGTTATGTATTACGCCATCATGTCCATGCGTAGTATAAGGATCAAGTGCAACATCACATATTATTCCAATATCAATACCAGCATTTTTAATACTTCTTATAGTACGGCACATTAAATTATCTATATTATAAGCTTCGTCACCATACTCGTTTTTTAAACTTTGATCAATACACGGAAATAGTGCTATAGCTTTGATACCAAGATCAGCTGCTTTTTTTGCCGTTTCTATCACCTGATCTATAGACAAGCGATATATATCTGGCAAAGTTTTAATTTCTTGCCGCTGATTATGCCTTTCTACAACAAATAAAGGTAATACTAAATCTTCTGCTCTAAGAGTAGTTTCAGCAACTAAATCACGAAGCCAAGCAGCTTTTCTATTTCTTCTAAGTCTAATAAGTGGGTACATGGTATATCTCATCATTAATAATAATTATTATATATATATATTAATTTATTATATTACAAAAAAAACTTATTTTTTCTTAAAAAGTGTATAACTTTTTAAATTATTGTTATTTTAAAATTTTTCTAATTAAGGCCCCATAATGTAAAAAGTTAAAGACTAATAGTTTTATTTCTTTTTTAATTTCTAAACTTAAAGCAAAATTACCACACAATAAAAAAACTTTTTGTAATATAACAAATAAGTTAGATAAAATTAACTAGTAGTATCTAAATAGTAAACATATTCAACAAAAAATATATTTTAATGAGGTTTATTATGCACAAAGATACAAAACTACTAGATGAAATTAAGAATATTAAATCCAAGTTAAAATCTGGAAAGCCTGCCGTTGCTCCAAAACTCACCCCAAAACAGATAAAAGCTTGGGAAGAAACTCATAAATCACATCTAAATTCAGATACTAAAAATTCTTCTATACCAGTTCCACCCCCTATGCCTGATCATGTATTATTAAAAACGTTTAAAACCCCTTCTGTTTCTACGCTATCAAATATAAAATTTAATACTATTAACCAAGCAAAGTTTTTAAAAGCTATAGAGGATTATGATCTTGATAAAATTAAAGAATTAATTAGTTCGAATACTATAAAAATAGATAGTTTCGGCAAACGTGGAAAGCTTGGTAAAATTCCTTTACAATATGCTATTATAAATGATATACCAGAGTTAGCAAAATTGCTAATTGATGCTGGAGCAAATATAAATGTTAAAACTCAAAATGGGAGCAACTTATTTGAATTAGCTATGTATAATTCAGCAAGCGATCAAACATTTGAGTTGCTGATAAAAACAAATATAAATATTAATTCTATGGATTTACGTGCTTTATCACGTTTACATAATAAATTATTTTCAATCTTATTGAAACACGAAAATGATATTAATACTACTATAGGAAAATTTAATAGAACATTATTACATCAGGCTGCTGAACGAAATAACATTAAAAAAGCACAAATATTAATTAACCACAATATTAATGTTGAAGCTCAAGATATAACGGGTGAAACTGCATTACATATGCTAAAAACATCAAAAATGGCAAAAATTTTATTAAAAGCCGGTTCAAATACAGAAGCTCAAAATAAACTAGGACGCACTCCTTTACATAATGCAATTCTTCAGGCTAATAAAGTCAATATTAAAAATATCCATAATATAGTACTAAAATTGATAAAAAGTGGAGCTAATCCTAATGCTCTGTTGTCGATTATTATGGTTTTACACCTCTTGAATATGCTATTCGTATTAACGATGCTAAAATATTTAAATTGCTAATAAAAAATAATGCTAAATTTAAAAAAAATAGATATGAGATATTCTGTCAAGCTTTAGAAAGCGGTAACCTTACTGCAATAAAATATTTATTTAAAAAAGAATTTTTAAATAATATAAATGATAAAAATGGAAAAAATTATTTATATTATATTGCTACTGGATGGAATAAAGAAGTACTAGAATATTTAGTAAAGAAAAATCATGATAATGGTAAAAAGATAATAACTCAATTTGTTGATAAACAACGCAATACTCCAATACATGTAGCAGCTCAAAATGGTCAATTTGAAATAATAAAAAATTTTCAAAGGCTTGGTTTTGATATCAATGCTAGAAACGCAGATGGTGAAACAGTTTTACATATTTTAGCAAGAGCACAAAATGGGGAAATGATCAAAGAACTAATAAAGTTAGAAGCTGATATAAATATTAAGAATAAGATTGGTAAGACTGCATTAGATAAGGAAGAAGAAGATTTTAAGGGCATTAGCAAAAAAATAAGCAATAAACAGCTACAAGAATTGTTTGAAGAGTTAAATATAATAGCAAGAACCGGACGTATTGAAGACGAGACTAAATACTTATATCAATATCGTCAAGACGGATATTATAAAAATATTGAGCGTGAAGGTAATAGAGGAAGAAGTGCCACTCTTCTTGTACCCGATGTAAATATATCTCTATTTTTTACAGGTATAGGTTTGTTATATAATGCAAATGATTCTACCATTAGGCATTTTATGCCGCATGATTTTTGGACCGATAATGCACGGAGAACAGAAGATTTTTTTAATATGAGGCTTGATAATAAAAAATTTGTTCAAACCTACTCAAAGAAAAATTTCTAAAAACATATAAAAATTTTTTAAAAGATAATCCTCAAAAAGATTATAACGAAATAATAGCTAATTTATATCCTAAAGGACTTATTGGTATAGCTCTACAAAATAATGAAGTAACATATGATGATCTTGAGCATAAATTATATGCTTTGGAAGCAAAATATTATGTTTCTGAAAAATATAATATGGATTTACCTATGACTATAGTAAAAAATAAGAAATTAATACCTTGGAATCCTACTATATCAGAAATTAAAGAATTATTAGCAAAAACAAATGTTGAGAACTATCCTAAGTGTGGTTTTACTTATAAAGGTGAAGAATTAATTTCCTTAAATAAAAATGAAGTAAAAAAATTTTGTGATGATATAGATAGTAATAATACAGAAAGTAATTTACAAAAATTATTTAATTTAGTTAATAATCGCTTACAAAATGATAATTTAAGTATTATTGATGACTTAAAAGATTTTATAATTCATAAAGAAGATATAAAAAATTTATTTGTTGAACTTGAAGAAAAAGATAAGGCAATTATTAATGAAAATTCTAAAAAGTTAAATAAACAAGAATTAGAAGATAAAGTACTAACAGCTTTATCAACTATGCAAAGCCTACGTTCTGAAAAAGACAATTTTCCTCAACTTGAAAATTACAAGTCTATAGAAGATATTTTATCGAAAGAATTAGCTGAAGAAAAAAGAATCCCTAGTATAATAAATAACCTTAAAGAATTAGTACAAGCTGATATAATAGAAATACTAAAACAAAATCAAAGTTATAAAGAGTTTAAAGAAAAAGTAAATAATATTATAAATATAGACAGTAAAAAAGAACTTCCATTATTAAAACAAAAATTAAGAGATTTAGAAGAGTGGTGTGATAAAAATATAAATACTGATAAAACTCATATATTGAGAAATTTTGGCAAGGTAGTAAAACATGCAATACTAGCTATTTTAAATGCAGGTAATAAAAAAACCTTTGAGCGAGAAAAAAAGAAAATAAATTTCTATTTACATGCCATAAAAGATTCTAGACAAAATATCTCAACAACTGTAGAGAAAATAAGAAATGTTATAAAGCATACTCCTTCTGATTCCATTAGGTTTATACCGAATAAAAACCATATGTCTAGGGAACAAGATAAGAGTAAATAAAAATTATAAATTAATGAAATGAAACAAAAAATTTATAAATTAAAATCAAATACATTATCTCGTTTTTTAATTGGAATAGCATGTAGAAATCAAAATGATTCGATTGCTGGTCTATTTGTAAATACTGATCCATATGATTCGGTAATGTGTCGTGAAACTGAATTTCAAGCAAAAAAATTGAACTATTAATCAATCAAGGTTAGGAAAATGAAATATTAAAAATAGCTAATGTTTATCAGCAAAAACAAAATCTTTCAATATTTCAATCTGTTCAAGAAATAGTAAAATATATAAAAAGCTTGAAAGAAGATGAAGCCTCAAAATTTACAAGAATAAGTGGTCTAGATAAATTAAGTCCTAAAGGTTGGCATGAAGGAGAAAAGCATAATATAATGGCGAACATTCAAAGAGATTTTATTAAAAATGGAGGCAAAAGGGGCAAAGAATATGCAATTACAGCACTTGCATTATATAATTTAGAAATAGCAATAATTGAAAGTAGCAAGACTGATAGTTATTGGGGTGTAAAAGCAGAATATGTTAGTAAAATAGGAAAAGGAGCAAATGAATTAGGAACAATTCATACTATAATAGGCAAAGAATTAAAAGAAGCAGCTAAAGATATTAGTACAGGAAAATTTATATATAATGAAATAGTATTAGATTTAGAGCTAGTAGAAAAAAACAAAAAGAAATTGAGAAAGCAAGATCAGATGAAAAACTAAATATAATGAATATTAAATATAACCATGATAAATTCAACACCATTGAAATTTCCCAATAAAAAGTATAGAAATAGAACTCAACAACAAACTCAATATTATAATACAAATTCCACTTCTTTAGCACCTTCTTTTACACCCAATTATTATACTCCTAAAAATAAAGCACATATACGATAACAATAGTCAAAAATTATTATATTAGATTATTTTAAACTTTGAGCATAAAGCAATAAATTTAAACTCTTGCTATTTCTATTAGCTGATTTGTAAAAAAATAGTTAAATATTTTATAGTAAAAATATCGCACCACAAAAAGAAATTTTTATATTTTAATAAAATAGATTTGAAAACTATAAACTATTAGTAGTTATATTTTAAGATGGTTAAATTTATTTAGGATATTTATTATGGGTATAATACAAGATATAACAAATATATTTAAAACAAAACCTAAAAAGGAGCAAGATAAAGCAGCTGTAGATAGACGAAAAAAACAAGATGCTCTACATAAGGCTTTTAGTGATATTCAACAACAGAGATTACATGGCATAATTTCCACACTTAAGGAACTATCAACGACTGAAGAAATAAAAGCTAATTTAAAGCAAACTAGATATCATAAAGAATTTGAAGAAAAAGTAACTGATATTATTAAAACTTACAACAGGAAATTAGATCATATAGATCCTAGTATAAAAGAATCTCAAAAATTAACTGTTTTGCCTATAGTAGAAGCAAAGCTAAAAGAACTAGATAAATGGTGTGAAGAACCTATAAAAACAGATAAAACTCTTATTTGGAAAAATATTGGTAATGTTATAAAGCACAGTTTAAAAGCTATCAAAAATATAGGTAATAAAGGATATACTGACGAAATTGAGAAAGTGCGTTATTATATGAAAGCAGTAAAAAATGCTCAAAAAAATACCAAAGAAGCTAAAGAAGAAGTACGAGGTGCTACCAAACCTTTAACAGCTAAATCTACAACAAAAAAACTTCTAGAAAGTAAGCTCCAACCTAAAAAAACTAAGCCTAAAAGCAAAACTAAACAAAGCGGTTAGTAAAAACTTTTTGGATCGATATCTATTTTTATATGACAAAAAGAGGGGATTTTAATCAGCTCTAACCAAAATTTTAAATATTTTTGCAGATTAAATTTTTTATCAGCAATAATAAGTATTCGAAAGCGATATTTACCAGCAAGTTTTGACATTAACGAGCTTGCTGGTCCTAAAATTTTCACCTGTGCTTCTGGAGCAATTCGTACCATGTTCTTAGCAACCTCTAAAATTTTATGCTCATTTGTGCCGGATAAAATTACTGATGCCATTTTTGAGAATGGCGGCATATCGGCAGCTTTCCGTACTTCTAACTCATTGACAAAAAAGTTATCTTCCAGCTCATCTTTAATATAACTAAAAATAATATTATCAGGATAATAGCTTTGTAAATATACCATACCTTTAGAATTTCCACGCCCTGCTCTACCCCCTACTTGATGAAGCAACTGAAAAGCCCTCTCACTTGATCTAAGATCAGCATGATTACTTCCAAGATCAGCATCGACTACTCCAACTAAAGTAAGATTTGGAAAATGATAACCTTTTATTATCATTTGCGTCCCTATTAATATATCAATTTCTAAATTTTCCATTTGATGTAGAAGCTGAGCTATCTTTTCTGGACTTTTAACATGATCCTTACTTATTACAGCAATTTTACTATTTGGAAAAAGCGTTTTTGCCTCCTCCTCTATCCGTTCTATTCCAGGACCACAAATAGCTAAAGATTCATCTTCTAAGCATTCAGGGCAAGAGTTAAAAATCTTACTTTGATAACCACAATGATGACATTCAAGCTTTTTGGAGTTTTTATGCACTACCATCCAACTAGAGCAATATTTACAAGTAAATCTATGACCGCAAGATTTACATAGCATTAAAGGGGCATAACCTCTTCTATTGAGAAATAAAAGCGTTTGCTCTTTATTTTCTAGATTATTTTTTATAGCTTTTATTAAAATATTAGACAAATAACAATTTTTAGGTAGCTCTTCCTTTGTCATGTCAATCATTTCAATATTCGGTAAAACAGCGTTTTTATATCTACTACTTAAGTTAATTAAACTATATTTTCCTATATTGGCATTATACATTGTCTCAATAGAGGGCGTTGCCGAACATAAAACTATTTGTGCTTTATCAAACGTACTTCTAACTATAGCAGTATCTCTTGCATTATATAACACACCATCATCTTGCTTATAAGAATCGTCATGCTCTTCATCAATAACTATTAACCCAAGGTTTTTAAAAGGCAAAAACAAGCTACTCCTAGCCCCAATTACTATCTTAACTTTATCCTCTAATATACCTCTTAAAATCATTTTCTTTTGAGCTTTTGTAACGCTCGAATTCCATATTATAGGATCAAACCCAAAACGCTCCTTAAAACGATTAATAATTTGCGTGCTTAGTGCTATTTCTGGAAGCATCACAAGTGCTTGCTTACCTTTTGCTAAATATTCTGCTATTAGATGAAAATAAACTTCTGTTTTACCTGAACCAGTAACACCTTTAATAAGAATTGGTTTATTACTATCGTTTAACATTTGTAACGCCTGTTTTTGCTCTTCTGATAAATCAGGCAACGTAAAATTATTATTTATTTTCTGTTCTTTAACTTTAATTGGCTTTTCGGCTATATCTACTGGTAATACTAATTTAGTTATACTACCAAGCTCAGCCATGTAGTAATTACTCATCCATTTAATTAAGTCTAAAACTTCTGAAGTTATAGTTAAATTTAGTGGTACTTTTTCTTTTATGGTTTTTAGCTTCTTTACTTCAGGAATATTAGCAAACTCCCATACTATACCGGTTAATTCCTTATTTCTAAAAGGTACTACAACAAGATCCCCTATATTTAATGATAAATCTTCAGCTATTAAGTAATCTAGAGGAAATAATTTTACTGCTGGTAATAATATCTTCGCTATTTGCATATATAATTTGTTTTATATAATTTTTTTTATTATATACTAAACTAATAAATTATAAAAACATCGATGAAAAAAATTATCATAGCAATTTCTGGAGCTTCAGGGGCAATATATGGTATTCGTTTACTTGAAGTATTAAAAGAACAGAATATCGAGAGTCATCTAATTATTTCAGATGGAGCCGCTCTTACTATAAAAGCTGAAACTGAATATTCTATAGAAAAAGTAAAAGCTTTTGCAAATTATCATTATAGTAATAAAGCTATAGGAGCTGCTATTGCAAGCGGTTCGTTTAAAACTTCTGGCATGATAATAGCACCATGCAGTATGAGGACTTTGGCTAGCGTTGCTCATGCAATGGAAGATAATTTAATTACCAGAGCAGCGGGAGTAGTATTAAAGGATAAAAGAAAGCTCCTTTTAATGACTCGTGAAACTCCTCTGCATATAGGACATATAGAGAATATGCTGAAAGTAGCAAATTATGGCGGAATTATAGTGCCACCAATGCCAGCTTTTTATAGCAAACCTAAAGAAATAGATGATATAGTAAACCACTCTATCGCTAGAGTCTTAGACCTTTTCGATATCGAAACTAATCTGATTAAAAGATGGAGTGGGCTGTGAATAATAAAAAATCAATTTTGTTATTAAAATCTGCACTAAAAAAAGTTCGAAATACTATTAATAAATACTCACGCGTGTCATTGTTGCGTAAACCGAGAATCGTCTGAGCTAAGCGACTGCAAGGAGCATGGCAATCTAGAAAAAATAATAAAAAATGCTAATTTATAGCATTTTTTAACTGAATTGCTTCGTCAAAACTTACAGTTTTTCCTCGCAATGACGGAAAAATTGAGCTATGCAACAACGCCGCTTTTAGCTAAGATGACGTAGAATTCCTTATATAAAATAATAATTTCTTATAACAATTCAATTATTAAAAAAACAACAATGGCACGTAATAAAACAAACAACGATAAAAATATAGCTAACGATGAAGCAAGTACTGTATTAGCAAGAGTTTTACCTTCAAACACTCAGGCAGAACAGATGCTTATTGGGGCAATTTTAACTAACAATGAATTGCTAAATTATGTATCAGAATTTTTACGCAGTGAACATTTTTTTGAACCTATTCACCAAAAAATCTATAATGGAATTGAAGTAATTACCGAGAAAGGTTTAATAGCTACTCCTATAACCTTACGTAGTATGCTAGCGAATGATGAGCTTTTTCACGAAATGGATGGAGCTGAATATCTAGCAAAATTAGTCACTATGTCAATGATGGTAATTAATCCTATTGACTATGGTAAAATAATATATGATTTAGCAATAAAACGTTATTTAATAAATATCGGTGAAGAAGTAGTAAACGACGCATATAATTCTTCTTTAGAGTTTGAAGCAAAAGAACAAATTGAACGAGCCGAATCTAAGCTTTATGATTTAGCTAGTGAAGGGATAAATGAAAAAAGCTTTACCAAAATTGCTATACCTATTTCAGAGTCGATTGCCAGCATAAATAGAGCAATGAAAAATAACGATCACGTGATAGGTATATCTACTGGCTTAATTGATTTAGATAGAAAATTATTTGGTTTTCATAATTCTGATCTTGTAATTCTTGCAGGACGTCCTGCAATGGGTAAAACAGCCTTTGCCTTAAATTTAGCTTTAAATGCTTGCAATAATATGCTTATTAAAAATAAGCGTTATAATCAAGAAGTGCAATCTGTGGGATTTTTCTCTCTAGAAATGTCCTCCGAGCAGCTTACAACACGTTTGCTTTCAATGAGTGCAGGAATTGACTCTACTACTCTTCGTACGGGAATGATTAATGAAGCAAATTATAATCGTCTTCGCAAAGAAGCTATAGCTTTATCAGAATTATCATTTTTTATTGACGATACTCCTGCCTTAACTATTTCAGCTATAAGAACACGTGCTAGAAGAATGAAACGCAAACACAATTTAGGTATATTATTTGTCGATTATTTACAATTAATTAGAGGTGTAAGTAAATCCGATAATAGGGTTAATGAAGTTTCAGAAATCACCCAAGGTTTAAAAGCTATAGCAAAAGAATTAAATATTCCTGTCATTGCATTATCTCAGTTATCAAGAGCCGTAGAGCTTCGTGAGGATAAAAGACCTATGCTATCCGATCTTAGAGAATCAGGAAGTATTGAACAAGATGCCGATATAGTTATGTTTATTTACCGAGAAGAATATTATCTAAGCAGAAAAGAGCCAGCAGCAAGCGACCCTAAACATTCCGAAAAATATGCTGAATGGCAAGATAATATGAGTAAAGCACATAATATTACCGATATTATAATTGCAAAACACCGTAGCGGTCCTGTTGGAAATGTTCAGCTATTCTACGATAGTCAATATTCTAAATTTATTAATCTAGAAACAAAATATCCAGTGCATTCGAGATAATAGTTGTATAAAGCTCGGGACCATCTAGTGCTTGACCGAGCTATATATACTGCTAATAAATGAATAGTTGGATAGACGAAGTTTTATTTGGAAAAGAGCAAAGGCGGCTTGAAGCTGATAACCGCAGCGTACAAAAAGTACATGAGGATTATCAGCAAAAGACTTTGTCGCCAATTTTTCAAATAAAACGAGTATACTTATAAAATACCGATAATCGTATTAGTAAGTTCATATCCCATAATAAATATTCCCATAATTACTGATGTAACAATTAAATATTTCTTTTTTAATTCAGGATAATAAAAATTTTTTATTTTTGCTTTATACAATAAGTAAGCAGGCAATAAAATTGCAATTATTACCAGTATCATACCGGCGAACCCTAAAACTGTAATAAAAGCATTAGGAATTAGTATTGTTACAATATAAGCTGGTAATATAGTAGTAGAAGCAGCTATTATATCACGAATCATTGAATTACACTGTAGGTTTGAAAAACTTACTTTAGGAGAATCACATAGACCTACACCTACACTAATTACTGAGGTAGCTATAGCCAAGTAGAAATTATCAACACTAGCCATTGTACGGACTGCCATTTTGCTATACTGCTTAATTCTCTTTAACTAACTCTCCTACTTCAACATTGCCTACAACCATCTGTTCATAAAATACCGGATTTTCATGATGTATTACAGTAAGAACGCTACATGTCCAAATTATATATACTATTGCTGGAATTAAAGTACCAAATAAGAATGCTAATTTTAATGTTCTAGCATTTTTATTACAGTAATTAGTTAAAGTATGAAAAATTACTTGGAAACCAAAAGAAGTAAAAACTACAGGTGTTATTTCACTCCATACTAATATTTCTTTATATCTTGAAGAAAATAATGGTAAATTGTACCATTTAATCATAGCAATAAGTCCTATAATTAAAATTGCTATTACTATAAGTATGCCAATAAATAACAAACGATTTATATAATCTATTAACTTTAACGGTAGCAATAATACTAAAATAGATATAACAGCATAGCATGCTCCTATAAAACTATACTTATATCTAAGGATAATAAGTTTTGTATTATTGACGAACCTCCATATATAAAAACTGCTAGTAAAGCGTATGAAATAATTTTAAGATTTACCATACCGATAATTTCAGCAATACGTCCTGAAAAATCTCTTCCAAGTCTTCCTAGTGCTAAACCTTTACCGGCTTGAAGGTTAAGTTCTAAATTAATTAAGGAAGTATAATACATTAGAAACCAAATTATAAACATTAATATTATACTAGGTATTAAACCTATTTTTGCTAATACCATAGGCAGGGCTATCATACCGCTACCTATACAAGTATCTGCAATTAATAAAATTGAACCGATAAGTTTTTCCATATTTTTAATTAGGGCTTATAATTAAGAAGAATTCTATATAGACTAGTTGAAATTTAGAAGCAATAATATTCGCAAGAATAATACCGAGAAAAATAACAAATTTTCATAGATGGCTTTTATAGTACTAAAACAAGCGAAGACTGCGTGACAATCTCATAATTCAATACAAAAATTCCTGAGATTGCCTCGTTAATTACTACGTAATTTTCTTGCAATGACGATTTTGAAGATTAACTACGCATGGCTCCTTTTTTTATCACTATTTTTGGCTTAGGTTTTGCTTTTACTTTATTGTTAGAAGCAAGTGTGACTTTAGGCTTGGCAGATGCTACGTTAAAGTGTTGATCTAATAGTCCGATCATTTTCTGATCACGAGATCTAGCACTTCTACCGCCTGTAACAACTGCGATTAATGACTTACCGTTTCTTGACGCAGTAGTAACTAAATTATAACCAGATGGATTAGTAAAACCTGTTTTTAGACCTTCAGCTCCTTGATAGTTTTTGGTAACATTATTATGTCCATTTCTTGTGTTACCACGAAATACAAAGCTTGTTTTAGAAAATAATGAGTAATATTTAGGATAGTTTTTCTTAATTGCTAAAGCAAGCTTAGCCATATCTCTTGCGGTGGTTTGCTGCAACGGATCATGCAAACCTGTAGCATTTTTGAAATAAGTATTTTTCATCCCAAGTTGTTTAGCTTTGACATTCATTGCATGAGCAAAAGCTTTTTCTGAGCCTTTAAGGTTTTCAGCAGCAACCACAGCAGCATCATTAGCAGAAGTTATAATTAACCCATTAATAGCATCTCTGACTGTTATAGTTTCACCTGCTTTTAAACCTAGCTTACAAGGAGGCATTTTTGCCGCTTTTTCTGATACGGTTAGCTTTTTATTTAATGATAGTTTACCTGTCTCAATTGACTCAAACATTAAATATAGCGTCATTAATTTAGTTAAAGAGGCGGGATACATCCGAACTTGCGAATTATGGGCATGCAAAACCTCACCATTTTTTTCATTAATTACTAAACTAGTTTGAACGGGAATAGGAACTTTAGAAGAATTGTTTACAGCCTTTTTTGCTTCACTTACTTGGGTAAGTAGAGAAATGATAACAAAAATGTAAGGCAATAAAATTTTTCTAAACATTTTATATAGATAAAATATTATTAGAGTTTGGTCAAGATGAAATTATAGTGCTATGCACTATAATTTCATCTCCGCGTAGGCGGGGATCCAGGGTAAAGCGATATAATCTAAGCTTTTAATTTTAAAAGTTCCTCGTGTTTATACTTTTTCTGGATTCCTGCTTTCGCAGGAATGACATCGGCATCACGTAACAATGTCGCCACAGGATGACACAGACAAAACTAAAACTTACTACGCGTTAACCTTTTTATTAAGATACATTAATATAAATAAAGCAGGCAAGGCTAAAATGATAGTAAAGATGAAAAAGCCATTCCAGCCTAGCATATTTACAAGTTTACCAGCATGACAGTATTGTTACATAAACTGCTCGCAGCGGTAAAAAGTGCATATTGCGTTGCTGAGTATTTTTTATTACATAAATAGCTTATATATCCAACCAAAGCAGTAGTACCCATAGCGGCAGCAAAATTTTCTATAGTAATAGTAATTAATAAAGCTCCAAAATAAGGAGGTTGACCATTGAGCCAAATAAACGCAAAATGTGTTATGCTTTGGATGATACCGGTAATAATCAAACCTTTAAAATTATTAAACCTATACATTACCATACCACCGACAAACCCACTGACTAAGGTTGCAATCAAGCCATATAGCTTAACAATTACTGCTATTTCTGATTTAGTATAACCAAGTTCTATATAAAAAGGCGATGCAATAGATAAAAGCATCAAATCACCAAGTTTAAAAAATATTACAGCAAACAAAATAGTTATAGCAAATTCTCTTTTAAAAAAAATCTTTAAAAGGACTGATTACTGTATGAATCCAAGAAGCGATAGAAGTAAATTTTATCTTTTCTCTTACTAATTCTTTTTCCTTTACTATTATTATAAAAATCGTAGAAACGGCAAATATTATAACTATAACAAAGAAAGTTAACTGCCAGTTATCGTTAGTTATCTCAGCAAAATATAAAGCCCAGCCACCTGTAATCAACATACAAATTCTATAACCGAATACCGCTGTTGCAACTAGCTATGCCTTGGGTTTCTTCTTCAAACTTATCAATATGAAGAGCATCAACAGCAATATCAAATGTGCTTGATAAAAATCCTAAAGCTATAGTTAGAAAATATAAAGCCGTTAAAGAAGTGGCAGGATTTTCTCTCCTCATAGCTATCAATACTAAAGCCATCAAACTGCTACATAATATAAGCCAACCTTTTCTATGTCCCATCTACTTAGGAAAGGTACTTTAAAACTATCAATCAGAGGAGACCAAAATACTTTTAGAGAATAAGATAGTTTTGCTATTTCAAAAGTAGTGATAACTGCAATATCTATACCAGACTCTTTTAACCAAACCGAAATAGCACTAAAAATTATAGCTAGCGGCATCCCACTAACTATTCCTAAGATTAATATTTCGAATAAGCGGTAGTCTTTAAATATACTGGTAATAAGCATGTTAGTTGTTTTTATGTATGGTTAGTACAGTAGTGTCATACCGCAGCTTGTACCTAAGGTATCTATTTATTATAAACTGTGTCCTGAGATCCCGCTACAAGCTCACGGAATAACATTAGAAACAGTTTCTTCCCTCAATTCCTTATTATACAAAGCATAATATTCACCCTTATTATTAAGCAGCTGCTTGTGATTTCCTTGTGCACAAACCCCACCATTTTTCATCACAATTATATTATCAAGGTCGGTAATACTACTTAAGCGATGGGTAATAATTAAAGTAGTTTTTCCTTTGCGTAATTTCTTTAGAGATTCTAGAATTTTCTTCTCAGAAGATTGATCTAAGCTGCTTGTTGCTTCATCCCAAATTAGAATAGGTGCATCTTTTAAGAAAGCTCTGGCAATCGATAAACGTTGACGCTGACCCCCTGAAAGAGTTGTCCCTTGCACACCTATTTGTGTATCATAACCCTTTGGCAACTGCATAATAAAATCATGCGCATCAGCATATTGTGCTGCCTTAATTATTTCTTCCCGTGTAGCATTAGGTTGACTATATGCTATATTCTCGGCAACGCTAGTATCAAATAAATGCGTATCTTGTGTAACCAAAGCAATTTGGCTGCGTAGAGAAGTAAGCTTAATATCTTTAATATCATGAGTATTAATTAAAATTCTTCCTTCTGTGGGATCATAAAAACGTGCTAACAAATTGCTGAGCGAAGTTTTACCACTACCAGAACGCCCCACAAAGGCAATCATCTTATTAGGTTTTAACTTTAAATCTATATGTTTTATAGCTACCTTACTTTCAAAACCTAAAGCTAATTTCTCAAAAGTAATTTGTGCATCAGATAAATCGATTTCCTTAGAATTACTATGATCTTTAATTAAAGGTTCGGTATCTAAAACACTAAACACCCTTTTAGCTGCTGCTATCCCCTCTTGGAGGTTAATATTCAACGATACTAAACTTTTAAATGGTCTATAAGCTGCAGCAAAAGAAGCTAAAAAAGCAAATAATGCACCTGGGGTAGTTTTTCCATCAAGTACCAAGTTACCTCCATACCATACCATACCTCCAACTGCAAGACCGCTTAACCCCTCCATAATCGGCGAAACTAACGCATCTAATTTAGATGTTTTTTTATAATATTCTAAAATATTATTGATAATTAATGCTGCTCTTTTACTTTCTATTTTTTCACCGACAAAAGATTTAATAATTTTAATTGACTGAAAGGCTTCATCAAGCTTAGAGGTATAATCCCCAAGCTCCTCTTGTGTTCGTGCAAATATTCTTCTTATCCTTCTACCCATCTTTTGTACCGGATAAACAGCAAGCGGAAAAACAAGAAAAACCACACAAGATAGTAGAGGGTCTAAATTAAACATCGTTATTATTAAACACACTACAGTTAGGAAATGTTTAGCACATCCGACGAGTAAATTAGAAACAGCACCACGTATTAAAGAAATATCGTTAGTAAAGCGGGATATAAGACGCCCTGAAGATTGCTTTTGAATAAAAGAAATATCGGCAAATAACAAATGCTCATACATTTTTATCTGCAAATCGTTTAATACTCTCTGCCCGACAAATTTTATTAGATAATTATGATAATATTCCGAAATTCCTTTGACAAAGAAAGTCACGATAAGCACTATCGGCATTATAACAAGCATTCTTCTATCATGCGTTAAAAAAATCTTATCAATAATAGGTCTAACCGCATGTACTATAATTGCCGTACAAATTGCTGCGACAGCCATACAAAATATTGCTACATATATACTAGTTGCATAAGGTTTAACATGATTTTTTATCAGCCTTTTAATTATATAAAAAGCTTTATAGTCATTATCTACATTATTATTCATTGTCGTTAAAAATATTAAATTGGTAAGTAGAGCTAGTTGGCAGTGGAATTTTTAAATGCTCAAAAGCAGGAGCTGTTAACACCCTGCCCCGTGGTGTTCTTTGTAGTAAACCTATCTGTATTAGATAAGGCTCTATGGTTTCCTCAAGTGCATCACGCTGCTCGGAAAGAGCGGCGGCAATTGTCTCAATCCCAACAGGTCCGCCATTATAATTATCTGCTATAAATTTGAGATAACGATAATCATTGCTATCAAGCCCGATAATATCAACCTCTAAGCGGTTTAAACCAAAATTAGCTATTTCTTTATCTATTTCTAACTGATTGTTAACTGCTGCAAAATCTCTTATACGGCGTAGCAACCTTAAGGCGATTCTTGGCGTTCCTCTACTTCTTCTTGCTATTTCTTCTGAACCTGAATCAGTCAAATCAATATCAAGCAATTTACTTGCTCTGTTTAAAACTTTTTTCAGCTCTTTAGTATTATAAAAATTCAAACGCATGGGAATACCAAACCTATCACGCAGAGGATTACTAAGCAAACCAAGGCGGGTAGTAGCACCTATAAGCGTAAATTGTGGCAGGTTTATTTTTACCGATCTTGCAGTAGGACCTCCTCCGATAATTATATCAAGCTCAAAATCTTCTATAGCCGGATATAAAACCTCTTCAACCGAAGTATTTAAACGATGAATTTCATCAATAAATAATACATCATTTTTTTCAAGGTTGGTGAGAATAGCGGCTAAATCTGCTGCTTTAAGTATAGCAGGACCGGAGGTAGATTTGAAATTACCACCTATCTCATTAGAAATAATCTTGGCAAGCGTAGTCTTACCAAGCCCAGGCGGACCATAAAATAAAGTATGATCGAGATGTTCACCACGCGATTTAGCGGCCCTAATAAATACAGAAAGGTTTTCCTTAATCTGTTGTTGTCCAACAAATTCTTCTAAATATGATGGTCTTAGCGGCAATTCTTGATCATTTTGACTTTTTTCAGGAGATAATATGCTTGTCATCACATAATTAAATTATACATAATAACTAAATAATAGCGGAAAAACTATTTTTTGCTATATCTTAATTTATAAAATATCAGAGAAATCTAAGTATGATGCTATACGACCTATAAGCTCTTTAGGTAAATTACCAAAATCCAATTGCTTGGCAACTCCAACCATGTCAAAAAAAATACTCGTTAGTATATTTTTCTGCGTTTTGAATTATAGGTTCAATATTTACTGTATTTAATTCTTCTAACTTAACTTTTAAATAGTCTAAATTTAATTTTTTAACTTTAAGTGATTATGAATCGTACTCTTATGCAAAATCTCTGGTGTTTCATAAAAATCTTTTAGAACTGTATAACTTCTTCTAATATTTTTTATTTTTATTAGTAATCGGATTAATTTTTTCCTGCAATACATCCTTTTCATCTACAGACAAAGAACCTTCTCGATATCCCCAAATTTTACAATTAATAAGAGTTTTATTATTTTTTACAGAAACTAATAATTTCTCCTTTGATGCATCAGTAATCTGATTTAAAGAAAAAATAAATTCACTAATCCTAGTACTAAATCAAGAACAAATAGCATCTATGCTACTATCATTTAAAAACATACAACCTATATCTAGAATACTTATAGTGCTTTGTTCTTTTATAGCCTTAAGTATTTTTACTATATTTTCTGATGTTATAGGATTTCTTGAAATATTTAGCTCTTTAAGATTAGAGTGGCTGATGTAATTATTAAATTTATCAATAATCTCTTTTTTTTCTAGTTTTATATTTACACAAATAATTTTTAAACTTTCTAAGCTCAAGCTTTTATTAAAACCATCAATTAATGTAGATAGTTTATCATCACCTAAATAAATATCACATAATATAATTTCTTTAAAAAAAATGTTTATTTTAAAGATCTCTTGCACTTCTTTTGAAATTATATTTAACTCTTTTTGACCAAATCGTAATAAATTATGGTTAACAAAACCGACACTGACAACAGGGCATGTTTGATCTTTAAGGAAGCCGGCAAGTGGTACAATATTTTGCTCATTCATAAAACTTAAATTATATACTAGCTTCTTTATAACTCTATCACTTTTCAATATATTAATTAAATGTGTTATCTGATTTGTTAGAAGATCAGTATCCTTTATATTCAAAGTATCAGGATTTTTTTTCCAAATATTTTAGTGCTTTATTAGCTTTTATATTTTGTAAAAATTCTTTTAAACTTAACATAAATTAACTTAACTTTAATAATATTTTTTATAATACATACTAAGTTAATTATGCTTTATCAACTAAAAGTTAGAATTACGATTCTTTAGTGCGGTTCTGATTAGTTCATCGATGGAGATTTTTGGATTTTTGGTGATAATTTCTTGTACAGCGTTTTGGGCTTCAAACCTTGAAAAACCCATATTTATTAAGGCTTTTATTACTTCGTTGCTATCTACTGGGGTGATGCCTTTAATGTTTAAACTGTCTTTAATAGCAGCAGATGAGCTTGATATTTTTGCCACTTTATCGCTTAATTCTCGTACTATACGCTCGGCTAGTTTAGCTCCTACTCCTGAGATCGCTTTAAAAATATTCTTATCTTCATTATTTATGGCAATTTGTATATCAGCAGGCGTAAGGGCTGACAAAATAGACAAAGCCATCCTTGTTCCTATACCATTTACGGATTGCAGCAAGTTAAAAAAGCTCTTTTCTTCCAAACTCAAAAAGCCGTATAAATTAATATGATCTTCTCTAACATGCGTTTCAATAAATAGTTTATAAGATTCTCCTTCTGAAAGTTTGCTTAAAGTTTTAGCGGAAGCAAAAACCCTATACCCTACTCCGCTTACATCGATTATAACGTAATCATCATAGCTTGAGTTGACTCTACCGCTTAATTTACCAATCATATTATTTTTTCTTTTTTTTCTTACTATATATTAAAACTAATGTTGGTAAAGCAGTAATAATAGCAGCTAAAATATAATGAATAACAAGCGGTCTATCTACCATATGACACTGCCCATCATCTGGAATCGTCTGAGCCAAAACCATATAGGCAACTATTATCGTTACTGCTATATATAGAAAAGCAAAAAATAAGTATTTCATAAATTTTTTCATATTGATCCTTTATAAATAATATTATACTGAGTATACCATAGATATTTTATCGACAAATTACATTATGATAGTATCATAGTATAGAAAGAAATATATTTTATGTCCAATTCAGCTTTTTTAATTGCGTTTTTTGTATCTATAATTCGTTACTACGATTATGCATTATTCGGCTTATCAGCTCACATTTTAGCACAAAATTTTTTACCTAGAAGTGCGCATGAAACACAGCTACTTGGCTTTTTTGCCTTACTTAGTGCGGCTGTTGTGATCCGTCCTTTAGGCTCTATAATTTTCGGCTATATAGGGGATAGATATGGACGCACTAAATCCATCAAAATATCAATGCTTATCAGCAGCATTTCTACCTTGCTAATCGCTGTTACCCCTTCCTTTGATAAAATAGGTATTCTTGCTACAATTATACTTACATTTTGCCGGATGATTTTCCTTGCAAGTTTAGCTGGTGAAGTGGACGGCATAAAAGTTTATGTAGCAGAAAAAACAAAAAATAACCGCAAAAATTTAGGGCTAGGAATAGTGGCCAGCTGCACCCAAATAGGAGCGTTACTTGCTGCTATGGCTTATTATTGTGCGACTAACCTTAATATTTATTATTTGTGGCGAATTAATTTCCTGATCGGTGCTATATTTGGATTATTTGCTATTTTAATGAGAGATTATTTCAAAGAAAGCAACGTATTTTTACATAAAAATAAGCAATCTGATAATATTCCTATCTTACATTCTCTAAAAAACTCTAAAAAGTCTTTTATTTTGGCATTACTAATAAATGGTACAATCGGCGGTATATACCATTTTTTAGTATATTTCTTAGGAGTATTTTTAGCAAAAATAGCTTTTATAAACCCTATAGAAACTGAGTTTATGAACATAAGACTAATTATTACTTACGGAATATCGGCTATTTTCGCAGGAATGCTTGCTGATAAAATAAATCCTTTAAAACAAATTATATTTGCCCTGATACTTAGTCTTGTAATAGCTTTTACTATGCAAACTTTATTATATCAGCAAATATTTACTGTTATATATCCTATTATATTAATTGGGCTTGCCGCATTTTATGCTGTTCCGCTGCAAATTATCGTCCAATCTTTATTTAAAACAGCTATTAGAATGCGGCTTTATAGCTTATCTCACTCCCTTGGCGGTATTATATTATCCTCAAGCACACCTTTCTTCAGTATGCTACTATGGCAAAACTTTAAGTCGTTATGGGTAACATTCAGCTTCTTCACTTTCTTACTTATAATACTAACTATTGCAGTGTTGGCTTTACGTAAAACTATTACACGCTAAAGGATTTGCTGCAACGCAATTGTTTTTTCTAGGGAATTACTATAGTTATGGATGTGCTGTAATTGTTAAAATGGTAATATTATCTTTTTTAGGTCCATAATGCCAAAAAACTCTATAAGCCGCAGGAGTATTATTTTCAGCATAAGCTTCAAATATTTCTTCTCCGTTATTTCCTTTAATAGACTCATATTTATGAGTATTTAAACTAGGATGACGAGGATTTGTTTGTAAATATGCTAACGTTTTTCTTACTGCTTTTAAACGCTTTTCTAAATTTTTATTAAAGAATTTTAAAAGTCATCATCTAAATATTTACTGAAGTCTTCTATGTATTTTACTTGCCCCTTAGCTGACTCTTTAATACCATTATTTAGTTGCTCTAAAGCTTTTTTATTATTAAATAGCCAACTTTCTTTTAAAGGAATTTCTGTATAAGGCTCTAAAATAATTTGTCCTTTTTTACTATTAATCATAACATGGAAACTACTCACTCCTTTAGCTAGTTTACCAAGTGTTATTCTTCCTTTCTCATCAGGTTTTAATACACATGCTTGTGTCATATAGCTTAATATTTCATATTATAACTTATATGATAATACATAGTGGGTAATTAATCAAGTGGGATTATACGCTAAAAGACTTACCGCAGCCGCAATTAGCTTTTTCGTTGGGATTGGTAAAAGTGAATTGGGATTTGAATTTCGTTTCTACATAGTCCATTTCAGAGCCTAATATATACATCAATGCTTTCGGATTGATTAGGATTCGTACGCCTTTTTCTTCGACTACTTCATCAAATTTGTTTTTATTATCGGCATATTCAACATAATAAGTTTGACCGGCACAACCACCTGACTTAACCCCTACTCTAATTCCATATGTAGGTTTATTACGTTTTTCTATCAGCAATTGCACTTGTTTTGCAGCCGAATCAGTTAATGAAATAACGCTTTTCTTCATATGTTAAGAGTCTTTTTTATTTTCTTTTTTAAGCTTGTAATCGGCTATAGCTGCTTTTATGGCATCTTCAGCAAGAAGTGAACAATGAAGTTTTACCGGAGGCAGAGATAATTCTTTTGCTATTTCGGTGTTTTTAATTTCTTCAGCATCGTCTATTGATCTACCTTTTACCCATTCTGTTACTAAAGAACTTGAGGCAATAGCTGAACCACAGCCAAATGTTTTAAATTTTGCGTCCGTAATAATGCAGTTATCGTCAACCTCGATTTGTAACTTCATCACGTCACCGCATGCTGGAGCTCCGACTAAGCCCGTACCGACATTTTTTTTCTCTTTATCAAGCGATCCGACATTACGAGGATTTTCATAATGATCTATTACTTTTTTGCTATAAGCCATTGTTATTCCCTAAAATTTTGTGTTAATTGTCATCCCGTGGCTTGTCCACGGGATCTTGTGTCACAGACCGTGTCCTGAGATCCCGCTACAAGCTCGTGGGATGACACTAATTAATGAGTAGCCCATTTAATTTTCTTTAGATCAATCCCCTCTTGCATCATTTCCCAAAGCGGGCTTAAGTCCCGTAGCTTATTGATTTTTGAGCATATTAACTTTACTGCGTAATCAACTTCTTGCTCAGTAGTAAATCTACCTATGCCAAATCTAATTGAAGTATGTGCAAGCTCTTCATCAACTCCCATAGAACGTAACACGTAAGATGGTGCAAGCGAGGCTGAAGTACAAGCCGAACCAGAAGAAACAGCTAAATCTTTAATAGCAAGGATAATTGATTCTCCCTCGACACCTGCAAAGCTTAAATTCAAGTTGCCTTTATATCTTTGATCTTTATCACCATTTAGGTAAACTTCTGAAATTTGACTATTTATAGCACCTAAAAACTTATCAAATAATTGATTTACATGCTTGGTATCTTTTTCCATCTCATTATAAGCGATATTAGCAGCTGTACCAAGCCCTACTATTAGTGGGGTTGGTAGCGTACCGGAACGCATACCACGCTCTTGACCACCACCATTTATTAGCGGAGTGATACGCACACGAGGTTTTTTTCTAACATACAAAGCACCTATACCTTTTGGACCATAAATCTTATGCCCTGAGATACTCGCAAGGTTAATATTACACTCATTAACATCAATTGGAACTTTACCAAACCCTTGAGCAATATCAGAATGAAAGAAAACACCTTTCTCACAACAAATTTTTCCAATTTCCTTTAAGGGCTGAATCACCCCTATTTCGTTATTCACCGCCATAACTGATACAAGCATAGTCTGATCGGTTATAGCATTTTTTAAAACCTCTAAATCGATTATTCCGTTAGGTTTGATTGGTAAGTAGGTGACTTTTACCCCTTCCTGCTCTAAATGCCTGCAAGCATCAAGAACACATTTATGTTCACTAACTACTGTAATAATATGGTTCTTTTTATTGCCATAGAATTTTGCTATACCTTTTATAGCAAGGTTATTGGACTCAGTCGCACCGGATGTAAAGATTATTTCCTTAGCCTCAGCCCCTACTAGCTTTGCAATATTACCTCTTGCCTCTTCTACAGCGTTTTCAGCTTCCCAACCAAAAGAATGACTACGCGAATGAGGATTGCCAAACTTGGTAGTAAAATATGGCAGCATTGCTTCCATTACACGTGGATCTAACGGCGTCGTTGCCTGATAATCCATATATATTGGGAGGATTAAATTGTTTAATTGTGTGTTCATATTGTTAGTTAATTCTTATTTTATTTTTGTAAATACTTTTTGTCATTCCCGCTTACGCGGGAATCCAGAAAAAAGTCTGTCATACTAGCTAGCTTGTACCTTAGGTATCTCAGGACACATTCTATGGCACAAGATCCCGTGATCAAGTCACGGGATGACAATATAATTGACTGGATTCCCGCTTTTAGCTAGGAATGACATCCATAAACCTCTCTAAAAGCCATCATAAATACCTTTATATCATCAACCGTATTATTACAGCCTAAAGACACTCTAATAGATGATTTTACTTCTTCTTCATCTAGCCCCATATTAGTTAGCACATGCGATTTAGATATTTTACCTGATGAGCAGGCAGAGCCAGAACTAACACAAATATAACGCAAATCAAAACCGATCAGTTTTGTCTGAGCGTCTGTACCTAGCACAGTAAACAAGGTAGTATTAGGTAATCTCTTTGCGTTTTCGCTAATAATATTTACGCCTTGATACTTCTTTAGTTTTTTCTCTAAAACTTCTTGTAAGCTTTTGAGTTTTACATGGTTCTCTACGATATTTTCTTTCATTAATTCAGCTGCTAAGCCGAAACCTGCAATTGCTAAAACATTTTCAGTGCCTGAACGTACTGACTTTTCCTGTCCACCTCCTATAATTATTGGAGTAAGCGGAAAGCGAGAAGTAGAGATTAAAGCAGCACCACCTAGTCCACCTCCTATTTTATGCCCTGAAATTGTAGCAAAATCTAACCCTAACTTGTTGATATTTGTTGGTATTTTACCAAAACTTTGTACTAAATCGCTATGAAATTTTGCCTCATATTTTTTAGCTATTTCACTTATTTTAGCTATATCTTGTAGCACTCCGCTTTCATTATTAGCCATCATTACAGAAACTAACTTCTTAGAAGCCATACTTTGGGCTAATAGCTTATCCAAATGCTCAAGATCAACTACCCCTTGCTTGTCAACTCTAATAATTTTAATATTCGGAGCATGCTTTATATGGTTATAGATCGATAAATGTTCAATAGCAGAAATGAAAATATCACCATCATAAAAATTTTTCATTATTAAATTATTACTTTCAGTTCCTGAAGAAGTAAAAGTAATATCATATTCCCTAGATGACGTTGATATAGCTAAAGCTGTTGCTATTTGAGAACGTGCTGTTTCTATAATATTCTTAGCAAACCTCCCTAAGCTATGAGCAGATGAAGCGTTAAGCTCCCTATCCATCAAGCTTATTACATATTCCTTAACTCTGGGATTGATAAGAATAGTAGAATTACAGTCTAAATATATCATATATTTAAATTTAGATTTAGAGCGTCTTTAACTGAAATATTTTCAAAATAATTCCTGATATGCTTACCAAGCCCTTTCCATAATTTATGTGAATTACATTTCATTGTACTTGAGGCACAATTTTTTATCGATTTTTTGTAACAACCGTTCATTATGAAATTCTCATTTACGGCATCCATAATATTAGAAATTTTTATTTCTTCTAATTTTCCTATTAAAATATATCCTCCGTTTGGTCCTCTAATAGCCTTAACTAAATTGGCTTTTTTAAGTTTAGAAAATATTTGCTCTAAATAATTAAGTGATATATTTTGTTTTAAAGAAATTTCATTCAAAGTTATAGGCTCATCGTCTACATTTGAAGCCATCTCTAATATCGCCATTACGGCATACCTACCTTTTGTCGTTAGCATCATAGGATTATTTACCAATAAATATTGGCATTACAATAGAATGTCCTAGTAAATTAGTCAAGTATTATATAGATATTATTATCTTTGTTTTTCTTGCGTATTTTTATTATGTATAATTGGAGTATTGGAGGGATGACTTAATTTATGACTAGTGTTTATAACTATTTGTTCAGTTAAATTTGAAGTCATATTCTTTGCTTCAGCTAAAGTATTTGAATGAAAATTATTTTTAAATTCAGCTTTTAAATTATCTTTTAATTCGTTATTGAAAATCTCTTTTGGGAGATAAATCCCACCAGTAGCAAGACCAGCCCACGTATATTTAGATTTAGCGTTTAAAGTATTTGCAATATTGTTTATCAGCTTTTCTTGATTTTTAGGTTTTAAAAAATGATCTACAATGTTTGGATTTTCTTTAATATGCTCAGAAATTACTTGTTTTAAGGTCTGATTAATCATATGAAAATCTTCTCCCCTATTATCCCCTTTATCAAATAGCTTTTGTGAAACTTGTTCACTTAGCATATTTGCTAATAGTCCTGGCTTTATATCTTGTTTATTTACTATATTTTCATATAAAGAATTTAGAACTTGCAAAGGAGAATTTGTATAATCTGAAGCATGTTTGTATTGATTTGTTTTAGGGGTAGAAACATCGCCTACACTACTAATAGGTTTTGAACTTAATTTTTCTACAATATAATTCTCAAATTCCGGATTTTCTTTACATAATGTTTTTACTTCGTTGGCAAATTCTTTTTTATTAGGCAAGTTTTGCTTACTTTCTGATTTGGCTTGTAAAAATATTTTATCAACTGCTTGATCAATAAGAATATTTTTGTCTGTAATTTTATCTTCTACCGGTTGTGTTACACCACTAAACATATTTGTTACTGCTTGAGTTACATAATCTAACCCTACCTTAACTCCTACTTTTGCGAATATTCCTTTATTATCATTTAAATATTGCTGAATTTCAGGACTATCTTTAGTTAAAGTAAATAGCTTTTTTGCAATTCCTGTATAATCACCTTTAATAAAACTACCAAAAACTTTTTGTAATGACTCAGGCTTATCAAGCAATAAAGGCATCACTTTGCTAAGCTTTACAACATCTTCTGTTTGTAGACCATAATTTTCAAGTTGCTTTTTGATATCACCGCTACCTTTTGCATCTACATCAACTATACCTTTAAATAAATTATCAAATAAGCCATCTTTACTTTGTTGCACTAACGTATCTTTTAACTTAAACGAGGGATAATTAAGAGCTGAGATTAAACTATTTGTCACGCTCATATAATCGCCTTTATTTACATCTAACATAATATCATGCACCATTTCAGGCTTTGACATCATTTCCCCGACTATATTAAGCATTTGCTTATCAAAATTATAGTCTTTGGTCATTTTTTGCAAATCAGGATTATTTTCAATAATGCCTATAGCTGCATTTGGTAAAAATTCTTTATTATTGGCAAAAAAATCTCTTAATTCTTTATTGTCTTTAGTCATTTCTAAAGTTTTTTCAATAGCTATCATTACTCCTTGATTTGGATCATTAAGAGTATCAAACACTTCTTTCATTTTGGGGATTTGGTTTAGCAAACTAGGTAGAGTACTTAAAACTTCGGGGTCAATTCTATAACTCTCAAAATACTCTTTTAATTCAGGTTTAGCTTGCTGTTTAGCATCTGCTGCAAAGCTATTTAGTACTGTCTGTTTTTCAGGACTTAGCTTATTAAATTCCTTTAAAGACCTCAAATTATCTATATTTTCAGCGAATTCTTGCTTCAAAACAGGATTTTTATCAAAGATTTTTTGCACTTCTGCATAGCTTTGCTTACTTTCCGGTTTTTGTAATATATCATCAAAACTTTTGATATAATCGCTTGGTAATATTTCAGTTGCCCCGATTTTTATATAGCTTGCAATATCCTTTCCTTTTTCATTAAAAAACTTTTCGAAGTTTTTATCTTTAGTAAGCATATCTAAAGTGTTAGAAGTTACTTTGTGCCAATCAGGTACTTCTTTCTTTACTTCAATTGCAACTTCTTTGAGCTGATGAAGCACATTATCATTTTTAAAACTTTCTTTTAATATATCCAAACCTTTCTGATCTAAGAAATTACCTTCTTGAAATTCTTTAAATCCAGCTTTAGCAAGTATTTGCCCTATTTTAGGTAAATTACTGGCATTCTTTTTTAAAAACTCCCATATTGGTTTTTCCTCGAGAAGTGATTTTTGAAATTCCGGATCAAGATACGTATCAGAAGATCTTGCAAGTTTAACAAGGTTATAAGTATTTACAGGGTTAGTTAAAGCAAATTTTACTCCAAGTAAGATTGTTTTAAAACTTAACCCATTTGAAGAGGATAAATCTTTAATTGCACTATTAACTAACTTGTTAGCCTTAGAGGAGGATAAAGTTTTTTCTAAATTTTTCCGTAACTTATCGCTATGCTTGGATGTATCTGCTGTTGCCATATAAATAATTATTCTTTATTAAAATAAATTACTAATGTCTATTAAATTAAATATAGTCAATTGCATGCTAAAAACAATAGAAAAGTTTACATTTAAACTTTTGATCTTTATTATATGACATCTAAATTACAATTAATGCTAGAAATAAAATGATTATTATACCAATATTAAGTTTTCTTGGCTTTTCATGCTTTTTCTCAAAATATTTCAAAGTAAAATTAAACCATGCGATACCTATAACAATTAGCATATTAATCACGATTCTATATTGCTGTACTATACTAAATCTGTTAATGGTCGCCACCTATTTACTTTACTTCATCGGTATATTATTAGCTTTTATAAATCGACATAAATTTTCTTATGAATCTCTCTTTGTTACTTTAGTAATCTTTGCTTTTTTTCTCTATACTAGAGAAGCATCACTGCACGCTTATGATGATTTTTCTCATTGGGGAATATTTACTAAAGAACTATTATATTCAGGAGTTTTTGAAAACCAAACTTCACTTACCTCTATTATTTCTACGCATGCACATTATCCAAGAGGTGCCGCTGTTTATCATTATTTTATGTTAATGCTTTCAGGTCACTCGGACGGAAATGTGCTATTTGCTCATTTCTTACTACATTTAATGTTCTTAGCTCCTTTAGCCTCCAATAAGAAAATTTGGCAAACCGGTTTACTATTTTCTGCTATACTTTGTGCAGTAGTATTATATACAACAGGGCTTCGCTCTATATATAATGATAGCACTATAGGGCTAATGTTCGGAACTATCTTTGCTATTTATATCCTTGAAGAAGATAAGAAAAAAGCTTTAAAGCTCATTATACCTATTGCTATATTGCTTCCTTTGTTTAGAGAAATTGGAGCGTGGTTAGCAAGTTTTGCTTCGATAATTCTTATATTACATTATACATTTTTTGATAAAAAACCTAAAACATCACATAATTATATTACCTATGTAATTTTATTAATTCTACCAATATTATGCAATTTTATCTTAATGGGTTATTTTAGGAATACTCACGATTTCTTAGATAGAAAAGAGCATAGTTTTAGTAATTTAATATATATTGTAGAAAATTTTAATGAACAGCGTAAATTATTATTACTAAATCATGGTAAGTTTCTTTTAAAATTTTTAGTAAAAGAAGAAAGTTTAGTTGTATATATTATTTGTTTCATTGCTTGGTATGAAATTCGTAAATATAAACCGGAACTATTAAGGGCATATAAATTTTTTCTAATAGCCACATTTATTTGTGGTATAATTTTTGCTTTATGGCGGCTATATCTATATTTCTTTACTTTTAGCTATGAAGAAGCAATTAGAGCAGCCTCATTACTTCGATATCTTGGTTGTTACGTTCTAGCTATAGGTATGATTGCTGCTGCATATATAAAAAGTAGTATTGTCTTAAATGAAAAACAGAGTAGAAAAGAATTATTTATTCTTATGTTATTATTTGTTGTTTTTTCATTCTCAGTAATAAAAAATATTCTAAGAATCAAAAAGTTAAGTTTAGAACAAAAGAGTTTTATAGAGCAAGCAATAAATATTAAAAAATCGTTAGAGCAAGGATTAGTAATAAAAAAGATAATCTACAATGCCATATATTGAATTATAATTTAGCACCATATTTAAATAAAAAACATTTACAAGAATGTTTAAAAACTCCTAAAGGAGAGGTTATAAATATGGAAAGAGAAAATATATATATATATACCTTTTTTATAAATACCTCTGTGTCATCTAGTTGCTTGTACCTAAGGCACCCAGAAAATAATAAAAAATACTAACTCATGAATAACATAAAGTACAACCTAGCAGCTACTTATAAAATAATGGCATATTTGACTATGGATGACCATACCTATACCCATCTATCTGCAAGACCTAAAGATGCTGATTTTTATTATATTTACCCTTTCGGGCTTAGATTTGAAGAAGTAACAGAACATAATCTCCTAAAAGTTAGTTTAGATGGCAGAATTTTAGAGGGAGAGGAATATCAATATAATAAGACTGGCTACTTTATTCACGGAAGTATTTATCGAACACGTCCTGATATTTCAGCTATTTTTCATTATCACACTCCAGCAAGTATTGCAGTCTCTGCTTTAAAATGCGGATTACTGATGATCAGTCAATGGGCGTTACATTTTTACAACAGAATTTCTTATCATGAATATAATTCTTTGATATTAGATGCCTATAAACAAAGCAATAGGCTAGTTGATGACCTCAAACAAAATTATGTGATGTTACTTCGTAACCATGGTGCTATTACTTGCGGGAAAACAATACATGAAGCTATGTTTTATGCTTATCATTTGGAACAAGCTTGTAAAACACAATGTTTACTAAATTCAGCTAATAAACAAGATCTTATAATACCATCCGAAGAAATATGTAAACAAACTGTAAAAGATTTATTATCGTTTGAAGAAGATCTAGGCAAACGTGACTGGGATGCTTGGTTAAGGGTTATAAAAAATAATCATTGTAAATAATAGCATTGGTATGTTATAATTTACAACATGATAAATAGACATATAACATCATTTGTAAAACAATCTTTAAAAGATTTTTCTGCCGTTTTTATCATTGGAGCTAGGTAAGTTGGTAAGTCTACATTAGTAAAGCAGTTGTGTGATGAGGGAATTTTTAAATCCTATATCACTTTAGATGATATTTCGCAATTAGAAGCAGCAATCGCAGACCCTCACGGATTTATAAAAAACGCAAGCTATCCTCTTGCTATTGATGAAATTCAAAGAACTCCTGATCTTTTAAAAGCTATAAAAAAATCAATAGATGAAGATAAGAAACTAGGGCGTTTTCTTTTAACCGGATCAGCTAATATTTTTTCTTACCCCGGAATATCTGAAAGTCTAGCGGGACGCATTGATGTAATACATCTTGAGGGGTTAAGTTTAGGAGAAATTTTAAATCAAAATAATCCCTTTTTTTATATCAGATATTTTTTCCGGCAGCACTATCCATGAATTAAAGGATAAATGGACTAAAGAGCTAAACCATAAACCGAAAATAAATACTCAATTTCGCAATGAATATATTTTTTATGGTGGATTTCCAGAAATCGCACTAAAAAAGCAAGAAAGATTTCGTGAACGTTGGTTCTCTTCTTATCAATCAGCTTATATTGAACGAGATGTACGCAATATAAATAAATTTTTGGATGTCGTTTCTTTTGCTAAGCTTTTTCGTCTTATTGGTTTACAAAGCAGTAATTTATTAAATCAAAGGAATTTAGGTAACGAAATAGGATTAGATCAGAGAACAATATCAAGATATTTAGAGATTTTAGAAACAACTTTTCAGGTAAATCAGTTAACACCTTGGTTTAGTAATATCCGTAAAAGATTAATTAAAACTTCCAAAATTTATATGCATGATTCAGGTTATGCATCATATTTACATGGCATAACAACTCCTGATCTCTTAGCAAAAAGTCCTTATTACGGAGCAATATTTGAAACATGGTTATGGGCAGAATTAAGGTAGTTATTAGCTTTAACTACGGGAATAGAACAAACGTTTTATCGCACACATTTAGGAAAAGAAGTTGATTTTCTTTTACATACAAGTGATATATTTTGTGGTTTAGAGAGTAAAAGTACAGAAACTATTCAAAGTCAACATTTTGCAGGACTGAAAGATTTATCCGAAGCACTAACCTCGCGAATTATGCATGGCATTATACTTTATAACGGCAATGAAATAATTAGCTTTTCTGACAAATTCCTTGCTGTGCCCTTAAGATGTATAATTTGAATATGTAATAATTTGTAACATAATATCCCTTGCACCATTCAGCATTGAATATTAATATTTAAATATATGTTATTAGTATTTATAAATGCAGCAAGTTACTTTATCAAAGCCCGTAAGCTGTTACGGAATAGGTGTTCATTCTGGGAAACGTACTCAGTTAACTATTGAACCCGCTAAAGAAAATACTGGTATTATCTTCATAAGAACCGACATATCTTCAGAAAATAATTATATTGAAGCAAAATATTTTAACGTTTCTGACACTTTACTTTCTACTACTATAAGCAATAGCAACAAAATCCAAGTCTCAACAATTGAACATATAATGGCTGCATTATGGGGATGTGGAATTGACAATGCTGTTATCAAAATAGATGGTCCTGAAGTTCCTATAATGGATGGCAGTAGTAAGCCTTTTGTCTTTATGATTGAGTGTGCTGGGAAAAAGCTACAAAATGCTCCTAAAAAATATTTAAAAATTTTGAAAGAAGTAACAGCTACTTATAAAGATTGTGAGTTAACTTGTACACCTTCTGATCATATGAAAATAGATTTGACTATTGATTTTAATAGTAAAGCTATAGGAAGACAAAATTTAGTCTTTTCAAAGCAAGAATCTTTTAATAATAATATTGCTGATGCTCGTACTTTTGGCTTTACAAAAGATGGTGATTATTTACAGAGTAAGGGACTTGCTCTAGGTGTTTCATTCGAGAATACAATAGCTATAGATGATCAAGATAAAGTCTTAAATCCTGATGGATTACGTTATCAAGATGAATTTGTGCGTCATAAATTATTAGACCTATTTGGCGATTTATATACTTCTGGTAGTAACATTATAAGCTCGATTAATGGCTATAAAACTAGTCATGCTCTTAATAACGAGTTATTACAACGAATATTTAATGATAATACCTCACATAAATTTGTTACTGCTAGCGAGATATATAGCAGCTCTTCTTCTTTTATTCATAACATTTGCTAAGTTATTATATTCTTGAGCTTTATTAGGCTTCTCATAGAATGGATTCATTACTCTTCCAATATCTTTGGCATAACTTTCTTTTTCAATATTTAATGATACTTTATTTTTATTACAAAAATCATTAAACCCATTGTTTCTTATTTCATGAAATTTCTCTCTCTTATCATTATCTTTCATCTTCCAATAATTCTTATCGGTGATTAACTTCTTTAACACCGCTGTTTGCAGAATTTGTTCTTTAGTGTATTTTTCTAGTTGATCTAAATTTTTATAATCTGGCGTGTCGTGCTTTTTACATTCTTCATTTATGTTTAACTTAAATATTGTTTCTATTCCTTTTTTTTCTTTTTCACTAAGTCCACCAGTAATTAACGAAACAGAAGTCATTATGCCATAACCTGTCGCTTTTAAAATTCCAAGTACATTACCGCTTGCTCCTTGAATAATAGCAGTAGATATAGCAGAAGTTATACCAGCTATATTATTTGAAAATACTATACCAATACTTTTAAGATTTTTGCTACTTATTTTATATTTATCACTATTAAAATCTTTTTCTTTTTTAGGTGGTGTAAATAATTCACTTTTTAGACTATCTTTTAACCTAGGTTCTAACGATAATATATAATCTTGCTGGGCTTTAGCATTTCTATTTTGTACTAATAAATTATTTTCTTTATGAAGTTTACGTAAATTTCGTATTTTAACAGTTTCATTTACAGCTTGAATTCCTACCCCTACCGCAGTAACAGCAGCTACTGTTATAACTATAGGTGACACAGGTGTAAAAAGCCCTGAAACCGCAATTACTGCACCTGTTAACGAAATAGCATAATTTAAGGAATTACTAAGTAATATTTTACCGACTTTGCTTTGAGTAAATTTATCCCATTTATTTTTAAAGAACTCAATTATTTTAAATGTCTTCCCTAAAAATTTACCAACTTTGCTATTTTTAAATTTACTCCATACATTTCCAAAAAACTGAGCTATTTTAGATTTTTTTTCCAAAGGCTTTTCTAAAATTTTCTTTTTAGATTCTTGTTGATAAGTTTTATCAAAATTACTTTTTAGTTTTTCTATTTCCAAATCATCAAAAGAAAAATTTTGTTTAATATTTTTTTCTTTATTCATTGAATTAATCGACTCTATAGTTTAAATTATAAAAAATTAAAAGATTTAATTATCATATTATAACATTTTATATGAACGGAAAAGAATTAAATAAAATAGTTGCAGCTATATTGTTTGCAAGTTTAATTGCCATGATGGTTGGGTTTATTGCAAATATATTATATAAACCGGTTTTAGAACCAAAACATCGAGGTTATAGTATTGCAGTGCAAGAAGTTTCAGAAGCACCTACTACGCAAGCACAAGCCCCAATCAACATACCGGAATTGATAAAAACAGCAAATTCTGATAATGGTCGTGAAATAGCTAAAAAATGTTTAATGTGCCACTCTCTTGATAAAGATGGACCAAATAAGATAGGGCCTCATTTATGGGATGTATCAGGTCGTCCTAAAGCAAGCATAACGGACTATAAATATTCCCCTGCTCTATCAGCTCTTGGAGGTAGTTGGGATGATGATAGTTTATTTGCTTTCTTACATAAACCAAGTAGCTATGCTCCTGGTACTAAAATGTCTTTTGCCGGTATATCAAAACCACAAGATATCGCTGATGTTATATTATTTTTAAAAACTTATGTTCATGATAAATGAGTACTTAACTGAAATTTGGTTAATAATCGGAGTAATTTGTATAATTGCAGAATTTTTTACAATTCCTAATATCGGCTTTTTATTCTTTGGGTTCGGAGCTTTATTAAATGCTCTTATAATTTATCATTATCCTCTAATTAACTTAACCAATCAAATAACGATTTTTGGTTTATTATCCCTCATATGGTTTTGTATATTATATTATCCTCTCAAAAAATATGTATATAGCAAAACTACTTCTAATGAAAACTATTCCGATATGATAGGTAAAGAAGCTGATGTTTATAGCGAGTTAATTTCAGAAGAAAACCTTGGACAAGTAAAATGGTCTGGGGTTATTATGAATGCTTACCTTGCACCAAACGAGAAAGCTAAATCAGGAGATAAAGTATTTATTACCAAGGTTAAAGGTAATATATTAATCTGCTCTAAACACAGACCTAAAAATTAAATATTCTCTCTTAGCCACTCGAAAACTTTGTTGATCCAGCTGCTATTTTCATCAAGTTTCATATGGGAAAATTCTTTTTGCTGTTTTAGAGCGTGAATTTTTAGCATACCTGTAACTGCTGAATAAGCAGCGGGATTATAGTCTTCAGTAAAGCCATCAATAAGCTCTGGCTTACCTATTCTAGTTTGTTTCTCAAAAACCTTACTTGAAAGCTCCTTTAAACCTCTAAGCTGCGATCCGCCTCCAGTAATGACAGTACGATACACTGATATTTGTCCTTTTATTGCCTTATCATATTCAGACTTTACCATTAACAATATTTCTTCCGCTCTTGCTTTTATTACTTCAGCAAGTTTATAAACGGTTACTGCTCCTGCAGGGCTATGGTGAGCATCAACATTAAAATCCTCCATATTAATAATACTGTCTTTATCAAAAGAGGATAAAATTGCGTTACCATATAAAATCTTTAATTTTTCAGACGTAGCAAGATCAGTACCGAAAACTTTTGCAATATCAGAGCTAATATGAAAACTACCTATATTTACGTGTCCTGTATATATCAATTTACCGGCAAAGAAAATACCAAAAGAAGTGGTTTTATCACCTATATCTATAATTAGTGAACCGAGTTTTTTTTCATCATTTGTAAGACAGCTAATCGCAGAAGCATAAATCGCTAGAGTAATATTGGTAACTTCAATATGGCATTTAGCAAAACACTGCACGATGTTTGATAGCATATTTGACTCAGCTGCAATAATATGTAATTCACAACCAAGTTCTTTTCCATACATACCTACAGGGTTTTCAACCCTATTATTATCAAGAATAAACTCAAGAGGAAAGTAATGAATAATTTCTTGATTCTTAAATTTAAACTCCTGTAATGCTTTTTGTAAAAGCTTTTTTATATCTTGCTCGGTTATAGTTGCTGTACTAACTTTAATATTATAATTTATATAATAAGATTTAGTAGCAGCTCCTGATAGCGATAATATAACTTTCTTTATATTTTTATTACAATCTTTTTCTAACGCATAAATTGCTGAAACAATACTACTTTCAGCATTCTTTAAATCTGTTATAACCCCTGATTTTATGCCTTTAGAATGATGTAAAATTTGACTTGCTACCTTAATCTCACCTTTTTTATTAATATAGGCAGCAATAGCAGCAATTTTACTACTACCAAAGTCAAGTGCTACAAAATTCGATATTTTCTCTTTCATTTTTTATCTTTGTTGTAACGTTCGAATTATATGTCATTCCCGCGGAGACGGTAATCCAGAAAAATAAACATGCAAGCAGCAGGTTTTTAAAATTAAAAACTTAGGTTATCTCGCTTTATGCTGGATTCCTGCCTCCGCGGGAATGACAAAAAGTTAATACTTCTCAATATAGTACTTATTCTTATCTCTCAAATCTAACAATTTGTAGTTCTGATTAAATAGTTTATTTGCTTTATTGAGTGCATCTATATATTTTAAGGCTTCTTCAAAATTCTTTGCCGGTAATTTAATATTTATTCCGCCTTTAAGATTTAAATCCCATCTTCTATCCCCACATCTAATAGCAGATGAGGTTTTATTTATTAATGCCGGATATTTTTGTAGCTCATTTACTAGCTTGCTAGCATATATATTTGCCCCCTCCCCTACAACATGTAATAAATGCGGAAAAGGCTCTATGTTCTTACTGATTTCATAACCCTCTTCATCAATTAAGAAGAGTTGGTGATTGATCTGCCAAATAGCAATAGGCTCTCTTTCAAACAGTTTTATATATATCGTACTTGGTAATCTTCTTGAAACATATACTTCCTTAATCCATCTATTATTCTTTAAATTATTCCTCATTTCATCTAAATTAAGAGCAAAAATAGAACTACCTTTTTTAGCATTTAAAACTTTTAATATTGTAGGTTCATCAACATTTTGCTGTCCCTCAATTATTACATTCTCTAGTTTAAAGCCAAGTTCTGTAGTTGTTTTATATATGTTTGTTGTTAAATAGCTTTTTAACGAAGCAAAATATTTTGTAAAAGCAAACAAACATATAAAGATAATTAAAAAGATTTTAAGTATTAATATTGTTCTCTTATAGATTAGTCCTAACTTTCGACGCAATGAAATGTTATTGTTTTTTTTAGCTGTATTTTTTTTGTTTGAGCTTGTTTTTTTTCTCATGATTCAAAGCTTGCCGTCTTTAAAATTTCTTCAATTAAATTAACAAAATCTATACCATGATAAGCAGCTATTTCAGGAACTATAGATAAAGGAGTCATGCCAGGATGCGTATTTATTTCTAAAGCGTATAATTTATTTGTGCCGTCTTCTAAAATAAATTCAGCTCTAGCCGCCCCTTTACAATTCATTGTGTTATAAATCTTTTCCGACTCTTTGAGCAATTTATCATATATATCGATAGGTAAAGGAGCAGGACATAAATGTTCAGCAAATCCTTCAGTATATTTAGTTTCATAATCATAGAAACGGTTTTTTAATAGCTTAATTTCTAAAGCTCCCAAGGCTTTGCCGTTTAATATTGCTACTTGTAATTCACGCCCTTTTATATATTTCTCTATTATTACCTCATCACCATAAGGAAAATCATAGTTAGCAAAGTTAAAATCATCTTCTTCAAATATTACCTCAACACCAATACTTGAGCCTTGTGTAAGCGGCTTAATCACGTATGGGCGTTTTATAGGATCAGCTTTAACATTATCGTTTTTATTTATGACAATACTTTCTGCCATATTAATATTGTTAGTCAAAAACCAGCTTCTAGAATGTACCTTATCAAAAGCAAGGCTTGATGCTAAAACCCCACTATGGGTATAAGGAATTCGCATAATATTAAGAAGTCCAGGCAGGCAACCATCTTCACCATATATGCCATGCAGACAATTAAAAACAATATCAGGTTTTATTTCATGCAACTTAACTGCAATATCAGCTCCTATATCTATAAAAGTAACTTTATATCCTGCTTCTATTAAAGCTTTGCCTACCCCTTCAGCTGATATTAGCGACACTTCACGTTCAGCAGACATACCGCCCGCTACTAACGCTATATGCTTCTTGCCGCTATCGCTTAATATTTTAATTTCTGAGCTTTCAACCCAATGTGTTTGATATTTATGCATATTTTATTTTTTGTTAAGAAGTCATATGTTGATTATATCATTCTCTGCACCTCTTTATGTCATTCCCGCGGAGGCGGTAATCCAGTATAAAGTGAGAGAAATCGAGCTTTTTATTTTAAAAACTTACTGTTTTTATGGTTATTTTTTCTGGATTCCCGCCTACGTGGGAATGACATTAAACATACCTTCCTACCCGTTTTATCTCCCAATTTAACTTAATCCCACTATCTTCTAATACTTTCTGTTGGACGAAGTTACCTAGATCCTCTAATTCTTTAGCGGTAGCATTTCCATTGTTTATCATAAAGTTACAATGAAGTTCTGAGATAGAAGCATCGCCTATTCTATAACCTCTAAGTCCTGCTTTGTCAATAAGTTGCCACGATTTAAATCCTTCCGGATTTGCAAAAGTACTGCCGCCAGTACTCTCCTTAATAGGCTGAGTAGATGATCTTGCAGCATTTATTTCATTCATTCGTGCTAGTATTTCTTCACTATTACCTTTAGTAACTTTAAAAACGGTTTTGAGAATAATTAAATCTTGTGGCAAATTATTACCACGATATTTAAAGCCTATTTCTTCATTTGTAAATGTTAGAAAGTTTCCTGCAAAGTCGATTGCTTCAATCCTAACTAAAATATCTTTAAACTCACAACCATAAGCTCCAGCATTCATAACAACGCCGCCGCCAATAGTGCCAGGGATACCGACTAAAAACTCAAAGCCGCTAATAGCATTTACCTGACAAAATTTAGCTAAACTAAAATTAAGGCAACTACTACCGACTATTAAATGACCATCATCCGTAAAATCGATATTGCTAAAATTTTGACCAAGCTTTATTACGACGCCCTCTATACCGCCATCTCGTATAATAATATTCGAACCAGCACCAAAAGTAGTTATGGGTAATTTTTGTTTATTTTGTACTAAGAAGCTTGCTAAATCTTCGTTATCTACAGGCTTAAAAAATATTTCAGCATTACCGCCTACTTTAAACCATGTTAAATGTTTTAAGTTATAATCTTTCCTATATTCACCTTTTACTATAGGGAGATTCATGACAAATTACCAAATTTTTGTGGTAATTCATTAGCAAAGTTTGAAATATTACCTGCTCCCATCATAATAATCATATCACCAGGGGATGCTTTATTCATTATAACTTCTACAGTGTCATCTAATTTTGCTAAGAAATTCGCTTGATTATGATATTTGAGCTTAATAATGTTATCAATTAAACTTTGCCCACTAATACCCTCTATAGGGCTTTCACCTGCCGCATATACATCTGTAATATAAAGTAAATCCGCATCATCAAAGCAACGCATAAAATCATCAAATAAATGCTGCATTCTCGAATATCTATGTGGCTGGAAAATAGCAATAACCTTACCATGTTGTTTATTAGCTATATTTTTGGCAGTAGATAATGTTGCCTTAATTTCTTCAGGGTGATGGGCATAATCATCAATAACCGAAGCATGATTATATTCAACTACTTTAGTAAATCTTCTTTTTACTCCTTTAAAGCTATTAAAGCCGTTTTTAATAGCCTTAATACCGAAATCTAACTCCACCCCTACACTGATTGCAGCAAGGCTATTTAAAATATTATGCCTTCCTGAAGTGGGAATAGTAATTTTTTCTATAATTGTAACACCACTTACATTTGGCAAACTAATTTTTACATCAAAGGTAGATGAAGTAATATCCGTACTAATATTAAATGCGGTAATATGAGCATCATTAGAGTCAATACCATAAGTGATAACTTTCCGCTCGGTAATATTATTTACTAACTCACGTACTATTTTATGGTCAATACAACAAACAGCAAAACCATAAAAAGGTAAATTTGTGATAAAACTCCTAAAGGCATTAATTAGCGTATCAAAATCTTTGTAATAATCTAAATGTTCCGGATCAATATTAGTTATTATTGCAATGGTCGACGGAATACTGATAAAAGTTGCATCTGACTCATCTGCTTCAGCAATTAAATAATTACTTGAACCAAGATAGGCATTTGTTGATCTATTATTAATAATACCACCATTAATGACTGTAGGATGTAAACCAGCTGCCTCAAATAAGCAAGCAACTAAAGAAGTGGTAGTAGTCTTACCATGTGAACCAGATACCGCTACCGAGCATTTTAACCTCATAAGCTCAGCAAGCATTTCCGCACGTCTAATGATTGGGATTTTACGTTCTAAAGCTGCTTTTACTTCTGGATTATTTCGATTAATTGCCGAAGAAACAACAACATATGAGACATTTGTAATATTTTGCGGTGTATGACCAATAAATATTTTAATACCATATGCCTCTAAACGTTTGGTATTATAATTTTCTGATAAATCAGAACCTTGCACCTTATAACCAAGATTATGTAATATTTCAGCGATGCCGCTCATTCCAACGCCACCAATACCAATAAAATGTATAGTTTCTAAAGTTTGATTAGTTTTTTTTAATTCAAGTAACAGCATTTAAGTTAATTTTTAAAATTGAGTTGTGCATATATGGTTTTAGGGGTTTTGTCAAGTACTATACTTTGTATGTCATTCCCGCGTAGGCGGAAATCCAGCATAAAGCGAGATAAATCGAGCTTTTATTTTTAAAAATTCAATATATTTATTTTTTCTGGATTCCCGCCTACGCGGGAATGACATACAAGGGGAGTTACCCTACTCCGCCCTATCAAATTTTGCTTCGGAGTAGTAATTGCCTTGCAAGCCGCCTACTTTTAGATCTATTAGGAACTTAGCTATTTCGCCATTTTCAACAAATTCAGCTACTGTTTCAATATTTAAATCTTCTGAGATTTTAATTAATCTTTCGACAAAATATCTACTTTGTACATCACTTGTAATACTACGGACATATTTGCCATCAATTTTTATAATATCAATAGGCAAGCTTTGAAGTTGTTTAAAGGAAGTAAAGCCTGAGCCAAAATCATCTAAAGCAAATTTACAACCAAACTTACGTAACTTATTGATAAATACGTTTATCTTATCATAGTTTTCATTAAAAGAAGTTTCAGTAATTTCGATAATTAAACGATCTCGAACATCATACGTTCTTAATAAATTTTCTGCTATTTCCCATAAAGCTTCATCGGTTGTACCAATATTTGAAATATTAACAGATAGCATTAAATTAGGATTAGCTACAAGTTCGTGAATACTCATTTCTAAAACGATCTGATCAATTACAAAAATTAATCCTTTATTTTCAGCAATAGGAATTATAGGACCAACAGAAATATAAGCACCATTCTCATCCGGTATCCGAAGCAGACATTCATAATAATGTACTTTCAAAGTCTTACGATCAATTATAGGCTGATAAGCAAATCGCATAGTTTTTTTAGCTAAAGCTTGTCTAAGCAAATTGAGTTGTAAATTAGACTTTTTTATATTCTCTAAATCATGATCATCAGAGTTATATTCACGATAATAATAATTATTATTCTGTGAAAGTAACATATTTAGTATTTTCTCAATCTCTTCTGCATTAGCACTTACTTTTGGGAACTCACTACTCGCAATACAACAATTTATATAGATTTCTGGCCGCTCATCATTTATATAAAGCTGAGAAGATAAATATAATTTTCTAGCAAAACTTTTAATTAGGTTAGAATTGGTAATATCTAGTACAAATAATATTATGTCTTTTTTTGTTTTTCTAAATTTTAGAGGAATATCAAGCTCCTTGCTTACATTTTCAATAATTTTTTCTAAATCCTGAATTATGAAATTCTTATTTGGTTCTATGAATATGATTTCATCATAATTCAATAATTTACAGGCAAAACATACTCCCCTCCCTACTTCATCCATTTCAGCTTGTAAAACTTTATATTCTGAAATTAATTCTGACATTGCCATTTTGATAATAAAATTATATATTCTAACAAATACTAAGGTATTTTTTCTATAAATAAAATAAAAATATGAGCAGAATAGACAGGATAACTAAAAGCTTAAGTGTCTTAAAACCACATTTTTGTGAAATAATAGACGAAAGTCATAAACATGCTAGTCATTATGATGGAATTCACAGTCATATTAAAATAAAAATTTCGGCAGAAATTTTACAAGGCAAAAGCCTAATTGCCAATCATCGCACTATTAATAACCTACTTGCCGATGAATTCCAAAATGGCTTGCATGCTCTATCACTTGAGGTATTTTAAAATGAAAACAAATGATTTATTAAAAGTAGCAACAGGTGCTAGCAGCGTCTTACATAAAGCAATAAATAATATAAAAGATAAAAGTTGTGACGTGATTGAGGATAAAATACTTAAAGGTACTTATGTTACTAGGGAAGAATTTGAAAAATTACAAACCCTAGTAATAAAATTGAAGAAAGAAATAGCGGAGATGAAAGACAAATAGTACCTTTCCAATCATTGAAATCTGAATTATAACATAGATATTGTTTAAATATTATTGATTTTGGCTTTTAGTTTTTCAATTTCTTCTTTTGGTAATCCGGTTGATGTATATATAACTTGTATGTCTACACCTGCAATTAATAAATTTTTTGCTATTTCTGTGTTTCTTGCAGTTCTACCTTTTTCAAAATGTTCTTCTAAGGTAATTTCTTCAGTTTGCTCAGCAAGTTTAGTTCTAATATATAAATCATAGCCTTCATGAGTCATATTATGCATTTCAATAACATGATAAGCTTCTTTGACCTTATCGCTAGTGATATCTTCCGGTATATCTTTTTCTCCTCTACTGCACATTTAAATAAATGTAGCCGCTCATCTGCGACTGTTTCTAATTTTTCTTTATTAAATTTTCCAAGTTCAATAAATACATATGATAAGTCGTATAAATATTGTTTTTTTCTACTTGCATCTATTGTTTTATGATAACTAATATATGGTACTTCCTCACTAAACAGCTTATCTTTAATTAAAGATATAATAACTACTGGTAATAAATTTTTGTAAAGTAGACCTTTTTTAAGCTGACTGACATAAGAATGAGCAGAATAATTAATGAGCTCGTTTTAAATAATCCGACTCATTCTTCTTTTGCATCTCGATTATATACCAATTACCAGTTTCATCTTTTACTTTTAGGTCAAATATAACTCTTTTTCCTAAATTTATCAAAGGTAGCTGCTCTATTAGAATATATTCAATTTCTTTTATTCTATACCCTTCAGGTAAATCAAGTATACTATTGATAAACTCTTTTAAGCGTTCTATATAGCTAAAAATTTTTTTAAACAAACTATCATTTGTTGGGTCTAAATATCTTTGCATATAAATATAAAACTACTTATAGTTGTATTTTGTTTTGCCTTATAGCATAAAAGTTTAATTTAGACAACACTTTCCTTAAAAAATTAAACTTTCTGATCAGTTCTAATATATACAACTACTGACATACCTGGGATTAAATTAGCAACAGGGGCATCAAAATCTATTAACACAGGTACACGCTGCACTATTTTAGTAAAATTACCGGTGGCATTATCGGGTGGAATTAAGGTAAATTTAGAACCAGTAGCAGGGGAAATATTACGGATTTTTCCATAAAATGTTTTTTTAGGAATAGCATCAAATTGGATTTTTACTTTCATGCCTGGCTGAAATTTCTTAATTTGTGTTTCCTTAAAATTAGCCTGAATATACATTGAATTATCTTGTACTATGGAAAATAAGGCTCTACCAGGCGTTATATAATTTCCCACTTCTAAACTACTATTACCAAATACACCAGATACCGCAGCAATAAGTTTAGTGTTCTCCAAGCTCCGTAAGGTAATTTTTTTATTTGCTTCTAATTCTTTCAGCTTTTCTTGTTCCGCAGCTTTTTCAAGCCCAAGTAGCTGTAAGTTTTGCTTAGAGATATCTATATCTAGCTGTGCTTGTTTATAATCAGTTTTTGCTTTTTGATAAGCATTTTTAGAATCGTCCAACGCTTTAATACTGGCAAATTTTGCCTTATTTAACTCTTGTACTCTAGTGAAATTAGTTGAAACAATATTAAAATTTGTTGCGGCAAGTTTTAGTTTTTCGCCTGATTGTTCTAATTGGTTCTGCCCTATAGATATTTTTTGATCAATAATCTCTATATTTTTTTCTAAAGCTCCAATAGACGCCTCAAGTGCTGCAAGCTTGGCTTTATAGTCTCTATCATCTATTTCGCCGATTAAATCGCCTTTACTAACTTTTGTATTATTAGTCACTAATAGATTAGTTAAAACCCCATTAATTTCAGCACTAACATCTGAAATATCAGCATCAATATAAGCATTGTCTGTTGATTCTGTATTTACCCAAACATAAATTTTATAACCTAAATAAGTTATTATTATAAAGGCTATAATGAGGAGATATTTAGCAAATGGATGATTTTTATATTTTTGAATATTTTGTTGTAATACATCGAGCATAATTAATTGTTATTAAATTTATGTTTTAAGAAATAACAAAACGGGATAGAAAGAATATATATAACTGCAATAAATGGCAGTGCATACCATGGATATATTATAAGATTTATAATAACAATGGCAAATAAAATCATTGAAAGCGATAAATATTCAGGCTTAATACTTAAATTTTTTGTTGAAATTGTAGGGAGTCTGCTAGCAAGCAGAAAAGCTATAATAGCTAGATAGATGTTAATTGTTATAGTATGAATACGAACATTTATATTTAATAATGTACCGATTTCAAAATCTATCATTACAGGAACTAAGGCAAGTAAAGCACCACAAGGAGCAGGTACACCTGTAAAGAAATGCTCAGGTTTTTTATCTGGTTTTGGCTGATAAATACCAACATTAAACCTAGCAAGACGTAGAGCCATACATACTATGAATAGTAACATTACTGCTGAAGAAAATACTTTATACTCATATTGCTGGAAAGACCATAAATATATTAAATAAGCGGGTGCTATACCAAAATTAGCAAAATCACATAAAGAATCAAGTTCAGCACCAAAGGGGCTAGTAGCATTTAGCATCCTTGCAATTCTTCCATCAATGCCATCAATAATTGCTGCTACTATAATGCAATATATGGCAATTTCCCATTTACTATCTAATGCAAATTTCACTGAACTCATACCAGTTACTAAGCCAAGCAGAGTTACAAAGTTTGGTATTAATTTTATTATAGGTACAGGTTTAGATATTATAGTTTTACGAATTTTTAACAATGCAGATATTCAAGAAAATATGGTTTATGATATTATAACGTCATTGCGAGCGAGCGGAGCGAGTGTGGCAATCTCATAAAGTAGAATTCCTGAGATTACCTTCGCCCTAGGCTTTGCCACTCCTTGCAATGACGGTTGCTTCTACTTTCTTTCAAATTGTAATTCAGCTGTCTTTTTGCGTTCGAAATCAGCAATAATAGTTTCACCACCAATAGCAGTTTGTCCTTTACTTACTAATAAAGCAGTTTTTAGTGGCAGATATACATCAACTCTACTACCGAAACGAATTATACCATATCGCTCGCCTGCTTTAACTTCATTACTTTCCTCTAGATCACAAACTATACGTCTTGCTATTAATCCTGCAATTTGAACAAAAGCAATTTTTTGCCCTTGCTCTGTTTCCATTAATACAGATTGACGTTCATTATAAACACTTGCTTTATCAAGAGAAGCATTAAAAAACTTTCCAGGATTATAATGTAATGCTAAAATTTTACCATTTGCTGGAATTCTATTCACATGCACGTTAAAGATATTTAGGAAAATACTAACTCTAATCATTTCGACATCACCAAGCCCTAGCTCTGCCGGTGGTAAGGCTTCTTTGATTTCTTGAATTACCCCGTCCGCAGGGCTTATTACCAAATCATTACCTATCGGTACGAAACGATCGGGATTCCGGAAAAAATAAATACACCAAGCAGTAGCAATAAATCCCATACAACCAAGCTTCTCGTTGAAAGAAGCAAGTAAGAAGCTTACTAATGCAAAACTAGCAATAAATATGTAACCTTCACGGTGAATAATTTTAAATAAGTCGTTATATTGTTTCATTTTAATCTCTATAGTTATTATTTTTTCTGAATTGCCACGCTCATTTCATTTACGTAGCTTAGATAACTTAGTATCACACAAGCAATGCTGCCACGGGATGGCACCGAGTACCCACAAGCTGATAATTTATGCTTGTTCTGCTTTATTATCTTCATCATCATTATCCTCTCTTTCTGTCTCATCTTCATTGTTACTTGTGGTTTGAGCTTCTTGAGCAGTACCAAGAGCATAAACACACAAATCTTCAAACGATACATTATTTTTTTTCGAAAGATCATATAGCTGTTTTACTGCATCCATAACAGCATCGGGAATAGTACCGCCTCTCTCATCTGTTAACCATTTTGATTGGAACTGCAATGGGTGATGTCCATCTTGCGGTGTACCTATATAAATGGTAAATTTAGACTTTTGTCCTCCAAAATCGCAATCAATGTCAAACTTTTTCATAATACACTTACAGATACAATTAACATGCTTAATTATTATATCTTAATGCTAAAAATGCAAATTTAAAATAATGTTATGCTTAAGATTTTTTTAATTCTCTAGTAATATAACGATTTGAATATATAAATTTATCACTAGAATCTACAACTATACCACCTGCTTCTTTAATAAAAAGATCAAAAGAATAATATAGCGTAAAATTTAATAATGGTAAATATATTAAGTCAGCCTTACCTGATGCTAAAAGCATCGCTGCATAGCAAGAAGAACCGAAAGTTCTACTGTTAATAATCTCTGGAAAATTATTGTTTTTTAAATCTTCAATAATTGTTAGACAATTTTCCAAATTAGCATTATCAGAAACCCTTAGCCTTAAACCTTTATGATTAGAGCCTAAATCATTTTTTACTACCCAAGCCCCTCTACCCCTTTCAGCGTAATATACCTCATTAAGAACCGGAAAATATATAACAGTAGAAACAGGCGTTAGAACATCTTGATTTTGCTTCAAACAAGTTATTGATACAGCAAAAAAAGGAAGACTTCTAGCAAAATTATTTGGACTATCTATAGGCTTGACTAAAAAAACAGTTTCATAATTATTGTTGGGATCAAATTGATCTTCAGGAAAAAATAAATATTTCGTATGTTTTTGTAATTCTGCACATAATAAAGTTTTTAATCTTAAATAAGATCGATTACAAAACTCTTCATTTCTAATAGGATTTTTTTGAAGCATTTCAAGCTCTAAAAAATCTCTATGTACAAACTTAACTGCTTTACGCAGTGAATTAATTAACAAATTAGTTATAGGTTGCATTTAATTTTAATAATTAACAAATAAATAAGAACAGTATACGAAGAGCAACTTCAAAAAGAGCAAGGCGTCCACAAGACGAGGAGCGGAGCGTATACTTAATACGTGAGCACCACAGTACTTGTAAGACGACGTAGCCAATTTTTGAAGTTCTATCTTAGTAGACTACTTAGACCTTTCAACATAGGTTAAATCCTCAGTCTTAAGAACAATTTTTTCGCCTATCTCTAAATATTGAGGTACTTTTACCTTAACACCATTTGCAAGGGTTGCTGGCTTGTACGAAGCGGTTGCGGTTGCTCCTTTTATTACTGGATCAGTTTCAATAATTTCTAGTATAACTGTTGCAGGGAGTTCAATGCTTAAAGGTTTTTCATTATAAAACTCAACTTTAACAATCATATTTTCAGTTAAAAAAGGCAATTTTTCATCTAAAATTTCTTTGTTTACACTTATTTGCTCAAAAGTCTGATTATCCATCAACACTATATTATTATCTTCAAAATATAAAAATTGATAATCTTTTTGTTCAAGTTCAGCTTTTTCTAAATGATCTGAAGAACTAAATCTTTCGTTACGCTTTGTACCAGTTTTTAGATTTTTCATCTCAACTTGCACATAAGCACCGCCTTTTCCAGGCTGAGTATGCTCAGGTTGTTTGCTTACCACCCATAAATCGTTATTATAAACTAATATATTACCTGTTCTAATTGAATTCGCTGAAATTTTCATATATTATTACACTTAAACTTACTTTAAAAAAATATAAATATACAAATTATTTCCTTTAAAAACAAGAATTTAATCTTATGAGTGCAAACATATTAATAGTAGACGATATAGAAACGAATATTAAATTACTAGAAGCAAAGCTTTTAAATGAGTATTATACTGTTTTTAAAGCAAATAGCGGCAAAGAGGCATTAAATATTTTAAAAAAAGAAAAAGTAGATATAGTACTACTTGATGTTATGATGCCTGAGATGGATGGATTTGAAGTATGCAAAAAAATTAAATCTGATCCTGAAACTACCCATATTCCGGTAGTAATGGTAACTGCACTTTCTGATGTTGATGATCGTGTTAAAGGTCTAGAGGCTGGTGCAGATGAGTTTTTGACAAAGCCAATTAATGATAATGCTCTTTTTATAAGAATTAAATCATTATCAAGAATGAAAAGCTTAATTGATGAGTTAAAAATTCGTAATAGTACTAATGCATTACTTGGTGGTATTAATGTTGAAATACATGATGATTTTGCAGATAAGAAAATATTGCTAATTAACGATGATGTAGTACAAGCTAAAAACATAAAACAAATGTTGCGTAAAGTTACATCTAACGTAAAAGTAATAAGTAATTCTGAAGAGACAGATACTATAAATGAATATAAACCTGATCTTATAGTAATTAGTAGTACTCTTGAAAATGAAGATCCTTTAAGAGTAGGAGCTATTTTAAGAGGCAAACCGGAAATAAGTGGAGTAATATTAATTTTACAAATTTATGAAGATGAAAACGGAAACGAAAATCAAATGCAATTAGTTATGAAAGGATTTGAGCTTGGTATTAATGATTATTTTGTTTATTCTATTGATGAAAGTGAGCTAGCTGCAAGAATTAAAACCCAGCTAAGACGCAAACAATATCAAGATAATTTACGTAACGATTTAGAACAAAGCGTAAATTTAGCAGCTAAAGACGGATTAACAGGTTTATTTAATCGCCGTTATTTTGATGTACACATTAAGCAAATGGTCGAAAAGGCTAATAAAGAAGGCATGAAATTATGTTTGCTTATGTGTGATATCGATAATTTTAAACATGTAAATGATACTTATGGGCATCAAGCAGGAGATAAAGTTTTAATAACCACTTCTCGTATTTTAAAAAATACCTTTAGAGTAACTGATTTAATAGCAAGATTTGGTGGCGAAGAATTTACTATACTTTTAAATGATATAAATATTGACCAAGCAGTATATACAGCAGAGCGAGTTAGAGTTAAAATAGAAAGCATGAACTTTCAAATAGACGAGCAAGAAGAACCTTTAAAAAAGACTGTATCTATAGGAGTTACAGAGTATAAAAAAGGCGAATTAATTGAAGATTTTATTGAACGCTCGGATAAAGCTATGTATGAAGCTAAAACAACTGGTAAAAATAAAGTTGTAAAACTATAATTATGAATAAAACTTCTAAAAAACATCTAGCATTACCTTATAGACCAGGCGTTGGTATGATGATATTAAACACTGATAATAAAATATTTGTTGGTAAGCGAATAGATACTAAAATCTCTGCATGGCAAATGCCACAAGGTGGAATAGTACCTGGCGAAACCCCAAGTATTGCAGCGATGCGTGAAATGTTAGAAGAAATAGGAAGCAGCAAAGGATATATAATTGCCGAAAGTAAATGCTGGTATAGTTACGATGTACCAAGTTTTTTAATTCCTAAATTATGGGACGGTAATTTTCGCGGACAGAAACAACGCTGGTTTTTAATTAGATTCACCGGCACTAATGAAGATATTAATATAAACACTCTTAATCCAGAATTTGACGAATGGCGTTGGGCATCACTTGATGAATTACTATCAATTATTATTCCATTCAAACGTAAGCTCTATCAAGCAGTAGTTAAAGAATTTGAATCATTAATACAATAGTGAAATGAGCGTGGCAATCTAGAAATAAAAAATACTAAATAATATTAGGATTTTTTAGCTGGATTGCATACGTACAATTACTTCGTAATTTCCTCGCAATGACGATTAGTAACTATGCAACAACGCCAGTTTTTCCTCACAATGACTTTCAAAATTATGGTTGGGTTAAAGTTACAGTAATAGTATCTTGATAATTACCCACATAAGCAAGAGGTTGAGCCGGCAAGCTTGCATATATAGTATAATTTCTAGTACCGGTCCAAGGGCAAGCAAGTAGCTATCTTGAATCGTTACTGTACTGCTTGTACCATTACTAAGTATTTGACTATGGGCAGCATCTTTGATATAAATTATAAGTTAGTATATTACTGTTACTGTTTTTCATATTTCTCGGGTTATAAATATTTGCTGAACCGGTACTAAATTTTAAGGTATAACTCACAATTAATGAAATTAAAGCACTAAGTGACTGAAGCCGTAACTGAAGTAGTTTTGCTAGACGACGTACTAACATTACCAAATCCCACAGTTGGTACAGATACGCTACACGTTGCCATGGTTTGACACGATAAAGCTAAACTAATTAAAAACACCGCAACCAAACATCTTATTCGCATACTATCTCACCTAAATCAATTATCGGATCATTTAAATCTTTATTAACGGGTATACTAAAATGGCAACATTTACTATTTTCTACATTTTCATTACATACAGAACCATTTAATACTTCAAGATTTTTTATATCATTTATATAAACTTTTCCGTTGTAACCAACAAATAATTGCTCATCTAAACCTTCAATAGTAACAGTGCTATCAAGAGGCATGAAATGTTTATTGCTATCAAATACTGTCATTTCCACACTTCTAACAATTTTAATACCAAAGTCTAATTTTACTGCCGATTTCGTTTTTGGTGCAATATTTAATGCAATATCGGAAAACTCTGCATTAAGAGGTAGTTTTTCATCGTCTAATCTTATTTCAGATGGAATATAAGAGGTTACGGTTTGGAATAAGTATTTTACCTTTATCATCTGTATAACCAACTAGTTGATTATTATTGTACACTCCAACATCTTTCATATCGCTTATCTTAACTAAGGCAATACCTCCGGCAATTGGTCTTGTCATATAATAATTCTTATCAATAGAGACCACGCTACCTTGAATATTGAACTGTTTAGTTGTTGATGCATCATTTTTATACAAATAGAGTCCCATATCATTATGTTTACCATTACGATTAACTTGTACATCATAATTTGTAGATTTAGCTTTAATTAAGTTAGCACTATACCCCCAGCCCATATTTGAGCTAATCGGTGATGAAAAGCCAAGCTGTTTGATATGGTAATTATTTTGATATGAATCGATAAGTGCAACACTTCTATTATTATCTAGATTTAAATTAAAGGAAAGATAAGCAAAATTACCATTATGCCTATTCTTTAAATCTGTACCTATAGTAAAGTTTAAGACACCTCTTTTGGTAATATTTTTTTGGTAAGTTACTGATATAATATTTGATCTTTTATTTTTGAGTGTACCTTTTATAGCATAAGTTAAAAAATTTACGCTTATATTACCAATATCGTCATCACCGTAACTTGCTGAGATTTGATATCTTAAATTTGAATAAGTTTTATTAGGATAGTTATACACATCTCTATAATTTTTATTATTCCAATCTAAATTACTATTAAAATCAAAATATTCTGATTCATAAGTATATCCACAGTTAACTCTTTGAGAATGTTCAAAGTTTTTGATATTACTTGCTAATGAAACTCCAGCAACTCCATAATTACCAATTTTAAAATTACTGGTTGTTCCAACAGTTCCATTATTTTTCAAAAACTCAAAATGTCCTCCACTTGTTAAATAATCATTTATACCAAGCATATAATCAGTATTAAGAATTAAATATTTGTATTCATTACTCTTAATAGTAAAATTTTGTCTTTGAAAACCTGTTTCATACGAAAAATCAGAAAATCCAGGACGTAGTAAGCTCGGTGCTGCATAATAAGGAATGGTAATTGTTTCGATCTACCAGTTATATCCTACGTTTTAACTATTAAATCCCCCCTACCCGTAATAACCGAAATGTTGCTTATATCAAAATCGCCCATTCTAGCTTTTGCATTATATATAAGAATATTATTCGAAAATAATTCAACGCTACTAGGAAGCTCTGATTTTCCCCTGAAATCAAGTAAAGGATAAGTGATTAAATCGTACAGAAAAATTAGTAGCATATTGAATTCCAGCAAATCTAGTTGAATTAGAACAAATAGCCGGTTTTGTAAAACTATCACCTACTCGCGCCAATTGGTCATTTTATTTTCATCTTCATATGTACAATTAGTTTCTAAACGAGTGAACTTATTATAGTTTTTTTGAGCACTCCTTACTATGGAAAAATTTGAATTAACGGCTTTGCTTTGAAATAAAAAGCTATAACTATATACACCGTTTTCAGTGGCATAATCTAATTCCGCTACCCCTGCTAGATAATTACTATGATCATCTTGAGTAAGAGTAAGATTATAATTGAAATATGCTCCATTAATTAGCTTATTGTCAACTTCCTTAATAGGTATATCAGTAGCATTAAATGATTGACCTTGCATTTTTTCGGTAGGAAAAATAATATCTAAATCTAAATTTTCACGATTTAAACTATATTTAGTGCCTGTTAATAAATCTAAATTAACATATTGTATATCATGATAAGTCACTAAGCCTTGCTTTAGATATTCTTCCTGCACGTTAAAATGCTGAATATCTTCAAGGGGGATTAGATAATTCCTTTGTTTATTTTGCATAATTGTCGGGAATATATCCGTCTCTACATAATTTACTTTTAATGAAACAATTAATTCACTATCATCTGTAATTTCTGCATGGCTCAATGAATTAAATAAAATAATACCTATAAATAATGATATTATTTTATATAAAAAGTACATGGCTTTGATTTATTTAAATATATGTTTAAAATTGCTGAATATCATAAGAAAGCAACAAAAAGTCAAAAGTTCCATTTCATATATCCTTTGATATTTTACAATGGTCAAAAGAAATATAATGCTCCACGAAATCTATGGGAATTATTTGAAAATAGTGAACTTGTAAAATCTACATGGACTAATGACTATCAATTAATCAATGTATATGATATTCCAGACGAAAAATTGAAAGAAAAAGCATGGTCTGGTATTTTACAGTTTTTCATGAAGCATATTCATGAGCGCGATCTGTTAAAAAGATGGGAAGAAATAGCTGATCTTTTACCTAAATTCGCTAAAGTTGATATTGGTATTGATTATATAGAACTAATTTTATGCTACACTTTGACCAGGATTAAACAAGATGATATAATAGAAGTAGAAAAACTACTTAAATCAAAATTAAATCCTAAAAAAAGAGAGAACGTTATGAAAAGTATAGCTCACCATTGGATGCAACAAGGTATAGAAGAAGCAAAAGCTATTATGGCAAAGAAAATGCTAGAAAGGAATAAACCTTTAGATGAAATAATATATTTCACAGGTTTAGACAAAGAAGAAGTTGAGAAGTTAATGTAAGATATAAGAAAAAGATTTAAAAGCCAAAATGATACAAGTAGTTATGACTAGATAAAAATATAATTGACTATTACATATTACAACCTAAAGAATTATCAGATAATATAAAACATAAGATTAATCTAGCTCAAGAAAATTCACAATTATTTTTAAGTTCTATTTCTTTATGGGAAATAGCCATGCTTAGTTTTAAAAAGCGTATTAATATCTATGAGCCTATAAAAGATTTTCTGAACTCTATAACAGATATTAAGGAATTAGATATTAAAGATATTTCTTCAGAGATTGCAGCAGAAAGCATTTCCCTTGTGGATGATTCTCATGGCGATCCAGCCTATAGAATTATTGTAGCAACAGCAAAATGTCTTGGGGCTACATTACTTACTATGTTCTGTGAAAGAAAATTAAATTATTTATATTTTTAGATATTTTTGAGTAAAAATTAATAAGATTTTGGAAGTAATAGTTATTCCTATTTCAAAAAAATCTTATAATTTGTTGCCAAAAAGAGCAAAAATAGATTAAATTAATTTTCTTTCATAGAGCCTAGAGATTAAAAAATTCTTACTTGGGCTAAGTTAGGGCATATTAAATCAATATCTATTTAAACATTATAATTAATAATAATTGATTATTTCGCCAATATTCAATAAAATCCTGTTTTAAAATCAAATATAAAAAATAATGCATAATACTGATGTTTTAATAATAGGGGCAGGTCCTGTTGGATTATTTGCTATTTTTCAAGCGGGAATGTTAGGAATGAAGTGCCATGTAATCGATGCACAAGAGGTTATAGGTGGTCAGTGTATTACACTTTATCCTGAAAAGCCTATTTACGATATACCAGCCTACCCTAAAATTGCCGCAGCAGAGCTAATAAAACAGCTAGAATTGCAAGCAGCTCCGTTTAATCCGGTTTATCATTTAAACCAACAAACGGTAGAATTAAAAAAAAAAGGTGAATTTTTTGAAGTAAAAACCTCAAAAGATATTATTATTAAAAGCAAAGTAATTGTTATTGCGGCAGGAGCTGGCTCGTTTGGTCCGAATAAACCTCCTCTTAGAAATATTGAAGAATTCGAGAATGAATCAGTTTTTTACTTTATTAATAACCGCAGTAAGTTTACAGGTAAAAATATAGTTATAGCAGGTGGGGGTGATTCAGCGGTTGACTGGGCTATTTCTCTCTCTGAAATTGCTAATAAAATATATTTAGTTCATAGACGTGATAAATTTAGAGCAGCAAATGATAGTTTAAGACAATTAAAAGATATAGCAGCAAGTGGAAAAATTGAGTTAGTCACCGGCTATCAACTAGATTCATTAGGGGGAAATAATAGCGAACTTCAATCAGTTATAGTTAGAGACTTACAAAATAATACACGAAAGTTAGATGCTAATATATTATTACCATTTTTTGGTTTAAAGCAGGAATTAGGTAATTTAGTAAATTGGGGGCTTGATATAAAGCTTCATCATATTGAAGTTGATCCTGTACATTACCAAACTAACATTCCAGCTATATATGCTATTGGTGACGTTGCTCATTATAGCGGTAAGCTAAAACTAATTCTTACCGGTTTTGCCGAAGCAGCAAGCAGTCTCCACCATGCTTATAGTAAAGTATTTGATGGCAAGGCTCTACATTTTGAATATTCTACTACTAAGTATACTCAATAATAAATATTGTATGACTTAGAAAACATTCTAAATACCACTCTAGTGTTATGTAGGTTTATGTTTGCTTGCATGGAACGAAAAGCATCTTATATGTCATTCCTGCTTTCGCAGGAATGACATATAACCCATATAACAACACTATAAATAAGTTTCAGAGAGAAAAATAAAAGTGAATAACGTAATTGTCGGCAAAGCTTTAGCAAATGAAATATTAAGTGAATTAAATTATGAAGTTCAAAGGCTTAAGGATAAAATAGGAGAATCACCAAAACTGGCAATAGTCTTAGTTGGTGACAATCCTGCAAGTATTATTTATGTCAAAAATAAAATAAAACATGCTAATAAAATAGGTATTGATACGCTGTTATTAAATCTTTCTATTACTATAAAAACAGAAGATTTAATAGCAAAAATTAATGAATTAAATCTTGATCAAAATGTTTCAGGAATTATAGTTCAACTTCCTTTACCAGAATCTATAGACAAAAATAAAATCTTATCTGCCATCTTACATTCTAAAGATGTTGATGGTTTTCATCCTTTGAATGTTGGTTATTTACATAGCGGAATTGATAGCGGATTTGTACCCTGTACTGCTCTTGGTTGCCTTGAAGTAATTAAGAAACATGAACCGAATTTAAGCGGTAAAAACGCCGTAATTGTTGGACGCTCAAATATCGTTGGCAAACCTTTGAGTGCATTACTCTTAAAAGAGGATTGCAGTGTAACTATTTGCCACTCTAAATCACAGAATTTAAGTTCTATTACCTCCAAAGCCGATATTGTTGTTGCAGCTATCGGCTCACCTCTACAATTAACTTCTGAATATTTTAAACCAGATGCGATAGTAATTGACGTAGGAATTAATAGAATCGGCGGTAATAAAATCGTTGGTGACGTTGATTTTGAAAATGTTAAATCTAAAGTCAAATATATTACCCCTGTCCCGGGCGGCATCGGACCTATGACTATTGCTTTTTTACTTAAAAACACAGTACAGGCATTTAAGATATGTAACTAAGAATATTGTTGGAAGTCTTCTATGTTAATCCCGCATAAGGCTTACTTGCATAGATCGAGAGTCGTCTAAGCTATGCGAATGAAATGACCGTGGCAATCCAAAAAAAAATAATAAAAAATACTAATTTTATTAGTATTTTTAACTAGCTCTAGTTCATAAATCAATAGTACCAGTCAGTTATTAAAAAGCCCCGTCATTGCGAGGAAAACTATAAGTTTTGACGAAGCAATCTCAGGGGACTTAACGAGATTGCTTTCGTCCTCTTCTACAAATCTCCTCGTAATGACGACTAAGCTTTATCTCATTCTAATATCCCTCAATGGTAACACCTAAAACTTTTGAATCATTAACTATCTTAAAGTGTTCTATTTCTTTTAGAAATGTTTCTTCCAAGGTTGCAATGTTATATTTGGTAATTTCGTTAGCTGGAAGAAATTTTAAATATTTATTTACTGTTTCTATAACTTTAGTTATTTCATTTATATCTTTTACAAGAGCTTGCAGATTATTATTTGCATTTCTTGCATCATCAGTTATTTCTTCCGTATTGGCTGTTTTTTAGTGACAATATTATTAAGTTTATTAATGTTAGTTGATATACCTCTTAACATTGTTTTTATTGAAGAGCTATCCTTATTACTTATTTCACAATTTAGCTTATTTATTAATTCTTCAAATGTTGCAATCTTTGCTGATAATACTTGTTTACCAATCACCTCTTGTGCTTTTAATTGCTCTTTTAATTTATTATGTTCTATCTTCTGCTGCTCAATTACTCTTTTAACTTTTATCTCCACACCAAAAATATCTTTTTTGGTAAAATTATTTAAGAGTGGTTTTATAAGATTTTCTATTTCCCTTTTATCTTCCTTGCAGTTAATAGAATTAGCAGCATCCCATATATTATCCATAGCTTCTTTTATTTGCTCTTGATCTATAGTTATTGTCTTAATTTTATCATTTAATTTATCTTTGAGTTTTTGAAAACTTATTTCACATAATAAATTACATATATTTTTATCCTTAGCTAAACTTAATGTCGTATTACCACTATTATTAACTTGATTGATAGATTCATACGTCATTTTAAATGCAAGTTTTTCACAAACTGTATAGAGCCCTTTATTAGCAGCAAACATTAAAATTGTGTAGCCATTATCACTAGCTTTATTGAGCTCTTTTGAATTTATTTCATTAATAAATCTAAGTGCTTTTTCTTCGTTTCGTTCTTTTATTGCCTTTATAAAATTTTCATATGGTCCATACCATAATTCTACCATTGTTTGAACAAGTGTTTTAACCATAACTATTTCTTTATTAAAAATTGGTAATAATTAAGGTTATAAAAATAAGTTTGAAAATACAACAGAAATTTAATTAATGATTACATTAATTACTTAAGAAAGCAGTTTTATATATTGTTTTCATGTTTTTGATAATTAAACTTTAGATTGGCGATATTATAATTTGTTTTATCTTATTGCGTAACCTTTTTGTGTTTTATTTGTGTTAATATTAACATAAGATTTTCTACTTAGAATTTAAGCTTAAATAAAGTATTAAAAATTTATAGATTTTTTATGAAATTTGTTATAAGGATTTAAAACAAACTAGCTTATACATATGCTAAGGATAGAAAAAGCTGAAGATGCAGAAGTATTTATGGGTGCAATTGTAGCACTTAAGCCTAAAAGCTCTTATTATGACAAAAACAGAGACAATATATTTAATAATGAATTTGTATTTGGACTATTGGGTGATAGATTTTTCCCTCATATAATGGGTGGGAAATATCTATGTTTATACCTATTTCAAATGGGCAAAACTACAAATGAAAATATTTATTTAAATTCAGATAAGCTAGAATTAAATGAAGCAGGTTATCTAGATATGAGATTTGCTAATTTAAAAGAAATAAAAACCTTGAGGCATTTAGTAGATTTTAATTATATAATATTAAATAGTTTTAATAAAACTTATACTATTTACATGTTAAATAACATTTTAACCTATGACACTGATATTAACTTATTAGATATAAACTATAATAAAGATACTCTCGTTATACCTTAGACTGGCATAATTATAATGAAAAAGAAGATATTAGGTTTTGTGGACATTTCTAATTGATTCTCATTGCAACTATAAATTAACTTCTATATTATTCCATAACATATTGATTGTTTTCAGCTCTTAAATTATTTATATGCAAATTAATTATTTGATAAGAGTATTGATATGTATAAACAAATTTTAAAAAACATCTAAAATAAGATAGAAAGTAATAATATGACTCTTAAAACTTTAGAGGGGTTAAAAATATTTTGATTTGAAAACGCTAAGCGTGAGGGACTTAGCAACGTTCTCTTAGAGCTTTATAGTATTCACACAAGATTATTACATAAAGCTGATAATAAGTATGAACAAGATTCAGAAGCTCAACTAAAATTATCTGTTGTAAACACTTTGATAGGGGATATTAATAATTTCCTTGATAATCACCCTGAATAATAAACTGTAACAATGTTTTAAGTACTTAGGTTCTTATATCTTTAAAGTGTGATAGGATGGAAATTATAAAGTTATATTAGGAGTATAACGCTTAAATTTCAGATTTATCCGGAATACATTCATGATTTTTAAAGTAGTTCGAAAATTTTAGAAAAAGGCATTTAGTAAATCCAGTATTCTCTAACATTTCTTTGAATGCCAAAGAGCTTGATTTTAAGCTATGCTTGACGTTTGATTTGTTTGCAAAAATACCGAAAACTGAAGAATGGTGGGTTTGAGAAGACTTGAACTTCCGACCTCACGCTTATCAGGCGTGTGCTCTAACCAGCTGAGCTACAAACCCATAGTTAATTAATATTTTTGGTGTTTTGCTGTTTATCTTTTTACCTATTACTTATTAGGTTTTTCTCACAATTGTCACCAAATAGGGCTGAATTAACTATAGAATGCGAAGTTAGGATAAGAAATTATTTTAACTTCGGTAAAACGGTTAAATAATATGGTGAGCTCGCCGGGATTCGAACCCGGGACCCTTTGATTAAAAGTCAAATGCTCTACCAACTGAGCTACGAGCTCTTAAATATATTTATATACTCACTTTATTTGAAAAATTGGCGACAATGTTCTATAAGTACTGAGGTACGAAACTATATTAAGTATACGCTTCGTTCCTCGTCTTATGAACTCCTTGCTCTTTTCCAAATAAAACTTCGTCTATATTACTTTTTAAATTTTATACGTTAAAGTTTTATACTTAGTATAATAAATAATATTTAAAATTATGTTTTACTTTATCACTGAAAAAGGCTAATCTGTCAACAATTATTTTCGGATTTAATTTAAATAAGGTAAATTCATGAAGCATCAAGACGTTGCTATAATCATTCCTTCCCGTCTTAGCTCAACTAGACTTACACGTAAACCTCTACAGCTAATCGGCTCATCTACTTTAATCGAACGTGTATTTAAACAAGTAAATCAAACTACTCTTGAATATATTTATGTTGCGACTGATTCACAGAAGATAGCAAGCGTAATTGAAAAGCTCGGAGGGAAAGTTATATTTACCGACAGTGATATTCCAACTGGTACTGATCGTACTTATGAAGCTTTTAAGTTAATTCCAAATAATCAAAATATTAATTATATAGTTAATGTGCAAGGTGATATGCCTTTCATTGAACCGGAATCAATTTTAAAAGTAATAGAAGATTTAAAAAATAGCAAATATGATATTGTAACTCCTATAGTAAAAGTAGAGAAAGATTCAGTAGAAGCTGCAAGTAATGTTACTGTAGCTATTGACTCTCAGGGAAAAGCCATATATTTTTCACGTAGTCTTATTCCAAATGGTGCGGAAGAATTTTTATATCACGTGGGGATGTACGGATTTCGTAAAAGTGCTTTGGAAAAATTTGTGGCTCTTGAACCAACATTTTTAGAGAAAACAGAACGCTTAGAGCAATTACGACTTCTTGAAAATGGCATGACAATCGGCACATGTTTAGTTAATAATGTCCCTATTTCGGTTGATACACCTGAAGATTTAAGTAAAGCAATAAAATTTTATGAAAAGAGTAAATTAGTTTAAAGAATGGTGCGTTTTATCTTTATTACAGGCGGAGTAGTTTCATCTTTAGGTAAAGGTCTAACTGCCGCCTCTCTTGCAATGCTTTTGCAAGCAAAAGGTTTTAAAGTTTGTTTACGGAAACTAGACCCTTATTTAAATGTTGACCCTGGAACAATGAATCCTCATCAACACGGTGAAGTATATGTTACCGATGACGGAGCTGAAACCGATCTTGACCTTGGGCATTATGAGCGTTTTACAGGGGTGCACGCTTGTAAGTTTGATAATATCACAACAGGTGCTGTATACTCAAAACTACTTAAGGAGGAAAGATTAGGAAATTATACCGGTCTTACTGTACAGGTTATTCCACATGTTACAAATATAATAAAAGATTTTATACTTTTTAACACCAAAGGTTTTAATTTTGTACTTTGCGAAATAGGCGGTACAGTAGGTGATATTGAAGGGTTGCCTTTTTTTGAAGCTATAAGACAAATCGGAAATGAATTAAAAAGCAACCAATGTTTATTTATTCATCTAACTTTATTACCATATGTTAAAACTGCTCGTGAGCTAAAAACTAAACCTACTCAACATTCTGTAAAAGAACTCCGCACTATCGGTATTTCGCCGAATATTTTAGTGTGCCGAGCAGAACGCAAAATTGCTAAAAGCGAAATAGAAAAAATAGCTCTATTTTGTAATATAGACGCTGAGTATGTTATTCCGGCAATAGATCAAAAAAATATATATTCAGTACCTCTTGCTTACCATGATTATGGGCTTGACAATAAAGTATTAAAATTTTTTAATCTTACTATTGCACCTTCTAAATTAAATAGATGGCATGAGATAATTGAAAGATTAAAAGAATCTCATTCAAAAGTACGAATCGCTATTATAGCTAAATATCATAAATTAAAAGATGCTTATAAATCAGTAATCGAAGCTCTTGACCATGCTGGCATATATCATAAATATAAAGTTAATTTAGTATGGATAAACGCAGAAAATGTAACCAATGAAAATATTTCTAAAAAATTATTAGGTGTTGACGGAATATTAGTTCCAGGTGGATTTGGTGAGCGAGCAACAGAAGGAAAGATCTTAGCAGTAAATTATGCTCGAACTAATAATATACCTTTTTTTGGCATATGTCTTGGGATGCAGCTTGCTGCTATTGAAATAGCTCGTAATTTAATAGGTTTTAAAGATGCTATAACAGAAGAGTTTAAAACAGCTGGTACAAAAATTATTGAAAGAATAAACAAAAATGATGAGGATTTTAATCCATCAGATATCACAATAGAAAATGTAAAAAAGACTATGCGTCTTGGTTCTTATACATGTAATTTAGTATCGGATAGTATTACTGCTAATGCATATGGAGAACTTAAAATAAGTGAACGACATCGTCATAGATACAAATTCAACAATGATTTTCAAGATATTTTTGAAAAAAATGGCGTAAAGTTTAGCGGATTTTCAGAAGATAAAAAGATTGTGGAAGCAATTGAATTACCAAAATTATTATGGTTTGTGGGAGTACAATTTCATCCGGAGTTTAAATCAAAACCTTTTGAAGCTCATCCTTTATTTATTGGATTTGTTGAAGCAGCGATTAAATATAACAATATACTATGAATTTATTTAAAAATCTTGACATAATTTTTATTATAGTATAGGTTGCATTAGAGTTCTTTAACACTCTATAAAATAAGCTCATAGGTAAATTAATGGACGACGTGAATTCTAACTTCACCTTTTGGAATAGAGCAAGAAATAGTAAATTTAGGCATATAGTTTGGCCGATTAGATCATATGAATTAACCAAATTCATACCTATGGCTTTGTTAATGTTTTTTATTTTGCTTAATCAAAACTTAGTTCGCAGTATTAAGGATAGTTTTGTTGTTACTTTAATTAGTACGGAGGTACTTAGTTTTATCAAGCTTTGGGGTGAAATGCCAATGGGTGTTTTATTCGTCATTCTTTATTCTAAGCTCTGTAATTTAATGACTACAGAGCAGGTTTTTAGAATAATTACCGGTATTTTTTTGCTTTTTTTCGCTATTTTCGGTTTTATTCTATTTCCATATAGAGAATTTTTTCATCCTGATCCTGAATTAGTCAAACATTACATAACATTACTTCCACATTTAAAATGGTTTATAATTATTTGGGGACAATGGAGCTTAGTATTATTCTATATTATGGGCGAGTTATGGCCTGTAATAGTCTTTACTCTCTTATATTGGCAGCTAGCAAATAAAATTACTAAGGTCGAAGAAGCTCCTAGGTTTTACTCATTTTTTACTTTATTTGGACAGACCAATCTACTAATTTCTGGAACAATAATTATCTATTTTGCTAAAAGCGAACATTTCCTATTGCAGTTATTTTCACATTTAAGCGACACCAATGAAATTCTTTTAAAATCTTTTGTTAGCGTTATTTTAGTCTCAGGATTAATTTGTTTAGCTCTGCATAAATTTATCGATAAAAAAATTGTAGAAGCCGATAAAAACATCAAATTTAAAAATCAAAGAACAGATATATTAAAATTAAGCTTAATTGAAAGTACAAAAATAATATTAACTTCTAAATACCTTGGTTTTATTTGTATTCTTTTAATCTCTTATTCGATGAGCATTAGCTTAATTGAAGGGCTATGGATGTCCAAAGTAAAACAACTATATCCTAATACAAAAGATTTTATTTCATATCACGGTAAGGTATTTTTTTGGACAGGTGTACTTACTTTAGTTAGTGCATTTTTAGGAAGCAGTTTAATTAGATTATGCGGTTGGTTCTGGGGAGCAATTATTACACCTATTATGATGTTTGGAGCGGGCGTGATGTTTTTCTCCTTTACAGTGTTCGAAAATCACTTAAAATATATTATAGATACGCTGGGTTATAGCTCACCGCTTATTGTAATAGTTTTTATTGGCGGTTTGTGGCATGTGCTTGCTAAATCAGTAAAATACTCACTTTTTGACGCTACTAAAGAAATGGTGTATATTCCGCTAGATAGCGAAATGAAAACCAAAGGGAAGGCTGCCGTCGATATTATGGGAACTAAGATCGGTAAATCGATAGGTGCTATTATTCAATTCATATCCTTTAGCATCTTTCCAAATGCCGTGCATAATGATATAGCTGGTTTATTAATGTTTAGCTTTATTATTGTATGCCTCTTATGGCTATACGGAGTAAAAGTCTTAGCAGAGTACTATAATAAATTGGTAAAACGTTAAAAACATTTTCATTCTGTTTCATTCTGTCGCAGTGCATGGATTAAAAAGCACCATCAGTGTCATCCCGTGGCGGGCATTGCCTGCGTGGATCGTTTTCACCTTTCACCCCGTGGCAGCATTGTTGCGTGGATCGAAAAACGCCCTCGGTATCATACCGTGGCTTGACCACGGGATCCAGAAAATAATAAAAAATACTAATTTTATTAGTATTTTTAACTGGCTCTAGTTCATAAATTACGGGATGACAGGGGAAAACGATCCAAGCGGGCAATGCCCGTAAAAAATACTAATATCATTAAATCTAAATATTTACTTTTATCTAAAGTTAGCTACACTTCAGATTAAACGCAGCTAATTTAAAGTTAGTACAAATGAACGAATATATATCCTGATTATTAATAGAAACATAATTAAAGAACTAAAAATCTATTTAGTAGATTGGTAATTAATAAAGGATGAAAGTAAAAGGTTTGAAAATTTTATTGCATCTCATTTATTGAAAGCACTAAATTGCTGGAGTGATAAAGGTCTTGGAAAAGGTGAATTATATTTTACCAGAAATAAAAATAGATTTTTTAGTTGTTAAAATTATATATTACGGTTTTTAGTACAACTTATTTCTTTCTCAAGTATAATACATACATGCAAAAAACATATTATAAACAATACAATGTCAAATTTTCATAAAGAAGGTTCTACAGTTTTTTGGAAATGGAACGGAAAAAAGCTCAAGGGTACAGTTCAAAAAGTTTATTATGATCCTATAATTAAAAAGATTAAGGATAAAGAAATTAAATGTAACGCTAGTGAGCAAAATCTAGCTTATTACATTAAAGGAGATAATGACAAGCACGTCTTAAAATTACATTCTGAACTAATTAATATATAAATTTCATAAACATTATGATTGATAATAAATAAATTAAAAATCATCATAAACTGCCTAAACTTGCTTTAGTTGTCATTCTTAGATTTTATTTATACTATTATTAAACTTAATTCTTATTGACTTATATTATGGATGTTGGTACAGCATGTTTCAAAAAGGTCTAGACAAGATGAATTTAAAGGTGAGCCTGCACAGCGTAGATAACTACGTGAGCACAGGCAAATCCTGCAAAATTCGCTTGTATCGACCTTTTTGAAACATGCTGTACTTATAAAATAATCTTCTCAACAACTACAAACGCTACACAAATAGGGTAATCATCAGAAAGGGAAAGATGGATATTAAAAGGAGGAAGTTTTTGAGTATAGACTGAATCTATCTTTACTATTGGCTTGCCTAATTCATCATTAAGAACCGTGACATCTTTAAAATTAATACCACGCCCTATACCAACACCGAAAGCTTTACTAATTGCTTCTTTAGCAGAAAAACGCTTTGCCAAAAAAGCAGCGTAACTTTCTTTATTTAGCAAAGTAAATTTTTTTAATTCTTTGGTATTTAAAATTCTTTTAGGAAAAATTTCTGGATATAACTTTATTAGCTTTTCAATTCTAGGAATCTGTACTATATCCGTACCAACACCTATAATCATTTATTTATCTTCAAAGTCTTCACCGGTTTCTTCAGTAAAAATTTGATCATCTAAATCAGAATAATCTTCGCCGATATAAACTTCTGGTAAATATTCAAATTTTTCTTCTAAATCTTCTGACTCGTCTTGTTCAACAATAGGCTCTATTCTACTTCTTGTACGTAGGCTATTAATAAAATCTTGTTCTAACTGAGCTACTGATACTTTTCCGGAAGCAATTCTGCGTAATGCAATAACCGGAGGTTTATCACGCTTTTCTTTCTTGCTTTGATTAGTTTCTACTTTATAGTTTAATAACTTAGCATATCTAGTTGCATAAATAACTAGCTGAAACCTATCAGGTATAACTTTACTACAATCTTCTGTTGTAATTCTTGCCATTATTCTCTCCGTTAAAATAATAAATTTTTATGTTATTAAGTTTTTGTATCATCTAGTTGTTTGTACCTGCGGCATCCAGTAAAAAAAATACAATTTTCCGAGCCATACAACAACCTAGGTAAAGTTGTGGCATGACATTAACCTATAACAATAAATAATTTGTATTATACTCTTTTTATGTCCGCACCACAATTATTTAATTTCTTCTCTAAATTTTGGAATCCGCGATCTAAATGATATATTCTGTGCAATACTGTTTCGCTGTTAGTACTCAAGCCAGCCAGTATTAACGATACTGAAGCTCTAAGGTCACTTACCATAACTTCCGCACCTTTTAAACTTTTAACGCCATGTGCTATTGCTTGATTACCTCGCACTGTTATATCCGCACCCATTCTACATAATTCAGGTACGTGCATAAAACGATTCTCAAAAATATTTTCGGTAATTATTGAAGAACCTTGGCTAATAGTCATAAGACTCATGAATTGTGCTTGTAAATCGGTAGCAAAGCCTGGATATGGATTAGTTTCTAAATTTACAGCATTTAACTTATCTGCATAAGTTACCTGCACTCCATTATCTATAGGCATAACTTTTATACCTGTTTCAATCAGTTTTAAAGCGATATTTTCTATGATATGATAATCAATGCCGTAAAGTTTTAAATCACCTTTAGTAATAGCTGCGGCAAACATATAAGTCCCTGCCTCTATACGATCAGGTAGAACTCTGTGACTTGCTTCGCTTAAAGAAGCTTTGCCGTTTATCCTTATTTCGCTAGTACCGATTCCGGAAATATCTGCACCCATCTTATTAAGACAGTTACATAAATCCACTATTTCAGGCTCTCTAGCACAGTTAAATAGCAATGTTTCACCATCTGCTAGAACGGCTGCAAGTACCGCATTGATAGTAGCTCCAACCGAAATTTTATCAAAAATGAAATGAGTACCTTTTAAACGCTCTGCCGTTGAAGCGTTAATATAACCATCTTCAATTGTAATTTCAGCTCCCATAGCCTTTAAAACTGCGATATGCAGATCTACTTGTCTTGCTCCAATCGCACAACCACCAGGTAGAGATACTTTTGCTTTACCATAACGACTAAGCAGAGGTCCAAGCACCCAAATAGATGCTCTCATCTTACGAACTATCTCGTAATCTGCCGTTAAGTTATTGATATTTGAGGCATTAATTACTAATTCAAACTCATTTTCCTGTTCTATTATTTCGATATCTGCTCCATGACTTTTTAGTAATTCTTTCATAGTACTAACATCCGTTAATTTCGGAACATTAGTAATATGTAGTTTATCAGTCAGTATAGAAGCTGCCATAATAGGAAGCACGGCGTTTTTAGCACCGCTAATATTGATAATACCTTTAAGAGGTTTACCGCCGTGAATAATTAATTTTTGCATAAATATTTATAATGTCATTCCCGCGGAGGCGGGAATCCAGTCAATTATATTGTCATCCCGTGTGCTTGTAGCGGGACCTTGTGCCATAGAATGTGTCCTGAGATACCGCAGTTAAGCTAGCTAGTATGACAGACTTTTTTCTGGATTCCAGCCTCCGCAGGAATGACATGTAAATCGCAAGAAAAATATACATATTCTTAACATTAAGAGTATACTATACGTCTAGGTTCACAACGTTTAAAGCATTCGATTGTATAAACTGCCTACGAGGTTCGACTATATCACCCATTAGCGTAGAGAATATACCTTCAGCTTCATCGACTTCTGCTACTCTTACCTGCATTAAAGTTCTTTTTTTAGGATCAAGGGTAGTATCCCATAACTGTTCTGAATTCATCTCACCGAGTCCTTTAAAGCGTTGAACGCTGATGCCTTTTTTTCCGCAATCTATAATAGTATTTAGCAATATGCTAGGAGTTAAAATATCAAATTCTTGGTTTTTTACTACTAGCTTTAATTGCTTATTAAATATATCAAAAATTGTTAGAGCAAGTTTTGATATATTTATAAATTCGAATGATTCTAACTGCTCTCTTAGCAATATTTTACGCTCTTTTAAGCCTCTACTAAAACGGAAAAATTCTATTTTATTTTCATGTTTTAAAACTTCCCAATCTGTTTTATCGGGTGATTGCTCTAAACTATTTAACGCATTTAAAGCTTTTTTAAGTCTTGAATCACTTTCATCATCAAATATTTTATTGTTAAGTAGATCATTAATTGCCAAAATTTCAGTGATAGAACGGTTAAATTTTTTGCTAGCATGATCAAGTAAGCTATTGAACTTTATAACTTTACTCATTAGTTCTTCTAGATTTTCGTTTGTCAGCTGCTCTTTATTATCTAAAGTTAAAGTAGCATCGCTAATTGCTGATTTAACTAAATAATCTTGCAGTGCTTGCTCATTTTTTAAGTAAAGCTCACTTGCTCCTTTCTTTACCTTATAAAGAGGTGGCTGTGCTATATATAAATATCCCTTATTTATCAGCTCTGGCATATGGCGATAGAAGAAAGTAAGCAATAAAGTTCTAATATGCGATCCGTCAACGTCAGCATCGGTCATAATAATAACTTTATGATATCTTAGTTTTTCAAGCAAGAATTCTTGGTTATCAACGCCTGTTCCAAGAGCCGTAATTAATGTACCAATTTGATCCGAGCCAAGCATTTTATCAAACCTTGCACGTTCAACATTTAGGATTTTACCACGCAAAGGCAATATAGCTTGAATTTTGCTATCCCTACCCTGCTTTGCTGTACCGCCCGCTGAATCTCCCTCTACTATAAATAGCTCAGAAACTGCTGGATCTTTTGCATGACAATCTGCAAGCTTACCTGGCAAGTTCGATACTTCTAATACTGATTTTCTTCTAGTTAATTCTCTTGCTTTTCTAGCAGCTTCACGTGCGTTAGCTGCCTCCATAATCTTGTTTATAATGAGCTTTGCATCAGCTGGATGTTCTTCAAACCACTCAAGAACTTTGGTATAAACAGCATTTTCAACAATCGGTCTTACTTCAGAACTTACCAGTTTATCTTTTGTTTGGGAGGAAAATTTAGGGTCAGGAACTTTAACGGAAAGTACGCAACATAGCCCTTCCCTAGTATCTTCACCACTAAAAGCATTTTTTGCTTTTTTATTAAGACCGGTATTTTCAAGATAAGCGGTAACAACACGTGTTATCCCTGATTTAAATGCACTAAGGTGAGTTCCGCCATCACGTTGTCTAATATTATTGGTAAAACACAATATATTCTCATGATAAGAATCATTCCAATGCATAGCAAGCTCCAGACTTATACCGGATTCAGTATTATCTGCGTTAACTACGATACATGAATGAACAGCGTGTTTTGCACGATCCAAATATTTTACGTAAGCTTCAATCCCGCCTGTATAATAAAATTCTACTTCTTTTACTTCTTCAAATCTATTATCTGTTAGTAAAATCTTTACTCCGGAATTTAGGAAAGCAAGCTCACGAAGACGATGTTCTATTATGTTGAAATCAAATTCTATGTTAGTAAAGGTTTCTACTGATGGGAAGAAAGTAACTTCTGTACCTTTTTTGTCTACATTTTCTTTAACAACTGCAAGCGGCGCTTCTGTTATCCCGTTATTAAATCTAATAAGATGCTCTGTATTATTACGCCAAATACGTAGCTCAAGCCAATCAGAAAGAGCATTTACAACCGATACGCCAACACCGTGCAGACCACCGGAAACCTTATAAGAATTCTGATCAAACTTACCACCGGCATGTAGCTGCGTCATAATTACTTCAGCTGCCGATATACCCTCTTCCTCATGAATCTCAACAGGTATACCTCGCCCGTTATCAGATACGGTTACCGAGCCGTTTTTATTTAAAACGACTCTTACTAAATCACAATAACCGGCTAATGCCTCATCGATAGCATTATCGACTACCTCATAAATCATGTGATGTAAACCAGATCCGTCACCGACATCACCGATATACATTCCTGGTCTTTTTCTTACAGCTTCAAGGCCCTTTAAAACCTTAATAGAATCAGCACCATATGATGATTCATTCAACTTTTCTTCAAATTTCGACATATTATATTATTAAGATAAATAAAAAGCTAGTAGACGAAGTTTTATTTGGAAAAGAGGCATAGGTCTTGAAGCTGATAACCGCAGCGTACATATAGTATGTGAATTATCAGCAAAAGACTTTGTCGCCAATTTTTCAAATAAAACGAGTATACTTTTATTTGTTGCTAGAGACAATAAAAATAACTATAACGGAACTTATCAGATTAGTAAATGTAAATATGATGAGATAACAATGGATAAATTAAAGTTAAAAAATATTTTTGATGTGATGGATGATTATGACGTATTTTTGTTTGATCTTTGGGGCGTAATAGTCGAAGGCGCTCACACCTACCCTAATGTTGTGCAGAATATTAATAAAATTATTGAGCAGAAAAAAGTATATTTTGTTACTAATGCTCCACGAAATATTTTCTCTCTACATCAGACACTCAAATCTTGGGGATTAAATGCTAAGCCAGAAATGATTATTAGCTCTGGTGAAGTAGCTGTACAGATGATTTTAGAGAGTAAAGAGCGTTTTGGTATTGAAAAACCGGTAATATATCATCTAGGTCATCTAGAAAATGATATCATAAATGGCATACAATGCCCTATCACTGATGATATTCAAAAAGCTAATATTCTCCTAATGACAATTTATAGAGATGAAAGTAAAAATTTAGATTTAAACGAATTTGATGAGCTATTTAAAATTGTCGTAGAACGCAAGATAGTCAATATTTGTGCTAATCCTGACCTTGGGATAAATCAATACGGAATTTATAGATATTGTAGCGGTTATTATGCTCAGAAAATAATACAGCTAGGCGGTAAAGTAATCTATAGCGGTAAACCTTACGAAGAGATATATAGCAAAGTTTTGCAAGAATGTCCTAGTGTAACTAAGAATCGTATATTAATGATAGGCGATACTTTTTATACTGACATACTTGCAGCCAATTGGCTTGGCATAGATTCAGGTTTAGTTTTAACAGGTAATTCTAGAGATTATCACCTCGAGTTTGATAATATTGATGATAAGCTATCTAATTTAAGAAAAGCAGCTGAAAAACAAGCGGTTATGCCGAGTTTTGTAGTAAGTTTGTCTTAATGACGTCATGGCGAGCGGGCGTTGTTGCATGGATCGGTTATCCAATTGTCATCCCGTGATTTATTCACGGTATCTTATACCATAGAATATGTCCTAAGATACCGCGATCAAGTCGCGGTATGACAGACTTTTTTCTGGATTCTCGCTTTTAGCTAGGAATGACAAAAAAGAACGCTATTGATGTTATACTAATAATCTGTTATATAAGAAGCTTTAAGCGGTCGTGGCGAAATTGGTAGACGCGCAGCATTGAGGGTGCTGTTCTGTAAAAAGATTGGAAGTTCAAGTCTTCTCGACCGCACCATATCATTGACTTTTAAATCTACTTTAACTTCTCAATTTCTTCTTTTTTTAGCTTGGTATATTGAATAATTTTTTCTAAAGGCTTATTTCTTGTTAGCATCTTTTTAGCTATATTAATTTTTTCTTTTTTAATCTTTATTGC